>JAMKCH010016634.1:0-43494 GCA_023653785.1 Ophioderma brevispina | reverse complement strand
TTTTAGGTTTTTTCTTTTTTTAAATTTAAACTTTGTGATTCATAAACTATGCAATTTAAGCTTATTCATAAAAGTCATCGAATGCTGAAATTATAAAATTTGAGCAATGTCAATGTCCCTCAAACGTACCAGAGTCTGTTATGAATAAAGGTTAGCATTAGCACCAATCCATGTTTCACATTAGCCTGTGCATGTTAACTTTTTACACATTGTGATGTAAATTTTTGAAGTTATATGCACCGGTGCATGTAATTCTAAAAATACAGCAAGAACTTGCGCGAGGTCCCCCTGGCAAGATGGCAGTAATAAACCAAGGTGGTTAGTTGCACAGTTGACCTTTGACCTGGTAAATGTGACCTTTGACCTCAACAACATATGAAGAACCCGTATCACCCACACACCTTCGCCCCAGTTGTAGGTTGTAATCGGACTTCAACTTTTCAAAGAACGACCAGACAACAAAAACTAAACCAAACTGGAACATGACCTCAGTTGACCTTTGACCTTGGTCCATACCTTTGACATCATCCACATATGAGGAACCCCTAATGCACCCAATCACCCCAAGTCTGTAATAAACTTGGATTGATCAGCCCAGATACTTTGTCGATCTATTAGTTAATGTGCAAAAATATTGGGCGAGACGCATCGAGCCCAATATTTTAAAACTCATAGCGAGCAATAAATATTGGGTGCAAATCATCCAATTTTATCATTATCATGCATAGGATCTGATATTATCGCTTATCGGACACCTCAAAGCTTGATAATGGTTTAAAAAATCGGACTTAAACGTTTCGAAGAGACGCGAAAAACGAAAAACCTAACCAAACTGGAACACATGTATAACATACATACATACACATACAATACTACGGACTGCCGCACCCTCCCATATCCCCCTCTGCTTTTCAAGCCAGGGGGATAAATTAATCGAAGCCCTTCATGACCCAGAGTTTTGTATTGTCACAAAACAACGAACAACACGCAGGCCCCCTTCAACCAAAGTTATGAGTTGCCTTAAACTGTGTCAATCCAAATTTGAAAATTAACCCCCAAATCATACACATGGTAAGTTTAATAAGTGGTCATTTATCTTTGATACCTACCTGTAAATGGTCAATTTCATGAAAATGGATCAATTTTGGAGGTGAGACACACCCAAAAAATGGTCTCAAATTTTTAATGTTTTATTGTAAAGTTAGACTTCATAATAAAACAATATTAGGAACCTTTTACTATTTATTCTAAAGATCATTTAATGACGAACACCGTATCATTCCAGGCCCAAATATAGTTGATGATGTAAACAAAATGCATTCAACGTATAAACGCTAACGTAATACCAATAACGTAGTAAACATTGTGTTACCATTTTCACATCTCCCATTGACTCAGAGCATCTGATTGAAAGTTTATATTAATTTTGTTGTCAGAAAATGAGTGTCTATGCCACTCTCACACCCATCGAATTTGTGTCCTCAGCTTTGCTCATACAAACCCTCCGACACACAAGTACAGACTAGGATTTGGGGGGCACAACAAAAAAAACAGCACAGGCAAGTTTTGTTGACATCATTTTACGTGTTTGTACTTTCATTTGACAGGTAGCCCTACTTGAATACAAAGACTGCAATTACTGGCCCATGTATAAGTGCAATTGTGTGTGCACCCTTGCACGCCAATTAACCATTATTACCTCCCATGCCATAGTTATCCAACTAATGGCATTATTGATGGGGTGAGAAACTACTCCTTGACATCTTCCTTTGTTCTCATGTCAACATATAGAAACCTTCTGATCTGTGTTCACAATTTCCAATTTCTCTTGATTTCTTGATAATGAAAAAAGCATTGGAAAAACTGTTCTAAGGATGCATTTCGATTATGTGGTATCATGTCTATGTGATTCTATGTAGCGTCGGGCTCATATTTGGTTTTATTTAGGACGACTGCAGGCTGTAAACAAATGGTATCTGGGTGTCCTACACTAGTTCGGTACCGCAACCCTAATTGTCCCTAAAGTTCTACATTGGGTTGCGGGCATATGGGATCCCGGCGAAAAAGCTATTTACCTTTCAGAAGCAAATTATCATGCCGACGTTCGGTCCAATATGCCCCCCATTGGAGGCAGTACTACAGTGATTTTAAGTTAACTAAGGCACTTTGTGGTCTGTAATATCAATGACGATATCACGTTTGAAGGAAAAACTCGGCAATTTTTCAACCGCTTCTATCCAGGATTCTATCGCCGCCGGCGGCCATTGTTTTTACATCTCACGAGGGTATCTAAACAAAGAACAGACCGCTCCATTTGGCCACTGACCTGTGGGGAGGTCGGTCATATGGCGTATCGGCTGGTGACACGGAGGCCGCCGATTCCCCGTGTTCAATTGTTCACGTTCGTTCATCAAGCTCTCTTTGGAGCTTAGGTGATTGCCGAATATTGCAGATAGCACAGCAGGTGACAGCATTATGAACGGTCACATCAACTCGTTGTGCTAAGACACAATGACATCACATGAGCAGTCTAGCTCACACGTGTAAATCATTCGGTACACTAGACGCAGGTGAATTTTATCAGTAAAAGATTTTCATTAATTGAGTCTTACGTCAGACTTAAAAGAATTTAGAATCATGTGTACTCTCAAGTGTTCAAATTTCTGTTTTGAAAAAAAAAATGTATTTCCAATGGCGGCGCCGGGGTAGCGCCACTTCCTGTGCCAACGTGCCCGGATGTAACAACAATACGATTTGCATATGCACAACATTCAAATGCAATTTTGACAGCAAAATCCCGGATGGTAAACAAAAGCAGCAGCGACCACTTTGATCAATGTGAGATTGCAGCCGAGTTTCGGTACCTTGGGTAAGTCATTTCATGCATTTTCGGCATGTTACCCTAACAATCCACATAGTTACTATTCATAGAATCATATTGTGGTTTCACTTACTGGCGCTGGAGACGTTAGGAACACTGTAAGTACGTTCTAAAAAGGAATTTTGAAGAGCACATAAGGTTGGTCCATTGTTCCGTTAAGACAAAATCGGCTTCGTAACAGGGTACTTGATCGACCACTAGTCGGACACTGCTAAGGGGAGATGTAGAGCAACGCTGGGGATGCCACAATACCCCTTCCTCTGTGTTAGTGGGTTATATCCCTAACACAGATATCGATCGTGTAATGCCACTCTTGGTCCAAATTTAAATAGCTTGTTTGGTTGCTTGACATTGGACAATGTACTAAACTGCCTTAATACCACTTCTTAATACACCTTAAAAAAAGGTTTGCCATTTTTTAAAAAAGGTCAACAGTTCTTAGACTTTGTAATAGGTCTTTGTTGAGATGAAGAAAACAATATTCCCAACTGATGCATTATTTACCTTAAAATAAGATGCACAATGAATATCTTAGTAGAAGTTTTACCAAACTTAGCAGCTTATGAAAGAAACAGTAATAAACAGGTGTTCAAAGACCATTATGTTGTATTTCGAAAATATAAAACTAGATTGAGAATACAAGGAAGGGAAAAACCTGTTGCCAGAATTTCTACACGTTGCGCAACAGGAAAAACATTGATATCGGAATTCAAGCTGACTAAGTATTTGTGTCAATTTTTTTATAATTTGATGTTGTTTTGGACATCCAATTTTACTCCTATTTTTAGAGTGTTTGAGGGAATTATCTCATAGAAAAGTATACAGGGAAAGCCTGGCAACCTAAATATGCCCAAATGCAGATCAACGGCTCCTATCAAACTATTCCGTTTGTTCCAATAAAGCATTGTTTAAAAGTTTTATTAACCAAAGCCACAACATATCTGGAAATGCACCATTTTCCTGAAAATCAACCATATATATGTACTGCAGTCAATTTAAAAAGTTTTGGTGTATTTTTGTGTAAAATGGCCCTGCATGGTGCATATTTGGTCTTTCTAGATCAGCATAGACATCTCACTGCCAATATTGGGGCACAAATGGTAGGCCAATTTGGGGAAACCACAGTTTTGCTTCTAAAAGAAGCGCAAATCATGAATAAGGTCCTCACTCCTAGGCTACAGAACTGAATGACCCCTCATTTGTAAGTTCAACGTACAGGCTGTCTGATATCAATGAAAACAATTAAAGAAAAAATTCTAATGTCAAAGTGTGAGTTGTGGCTAGCCATGGCCAGTGATGGCCAAGATCATGAAACTCAGTATACTGTTACAAATCATGTGAAAGAATAGCTTGTCCTTGTTTATACCTTGACTGGCTTTTGTCATGTCAACAACAAAGAACAAGTTACAAAATAAATTTAATTTTTTCGGCAAATCAATACATTCTGGACCTGGCTGGTGCATGGAAGTTGAAGTGAGTCTTACAGCATTTTTGCCTAGCCCTACCTAACCCAGCATGCTTGGACTAGACTAGACTCTAGTCTACTCTAGCAAGAGCATTCTACATTGCTAGTACAGACTAGTCACTAGGCTGCTAATTATTGGCTAGGCGAGGGCTAGCGACGTTATTCCCACCCATATTTGGCAATTTAAATTAAATACATACGCCTTTTTTTTTTGTCCGACTGGCACCGACCTTTTAATACAATAAGTGGATTCTAGGACAGGCCGTATGCGATAGAAACAACTTAAATTATACACTGAACAAGTTCACTTTCCTGACTACTACTCATCATCCGCTATATTGGATTATCCGTGTTTGGTGACCTGGGTGGGGTGGATTTACTCCTCTCAAACACAGATACATCGACGCAAGTTCAAATCCCTCAGTAAGCACAGTGTGGGTTAAATATCTGCATAAGAGACGTTTTACTGTCGTTTCAGGTCAATTAAATTAGCTACAACAAACAACCACAGTGGCACACTTTCTGCCCGTGTTTCGAAACATCAGTCAGCGAAACCTGAGGGCGAATAAGAGTGCCATACTGCCATTGACAAAATAACTTTTTTGCCGGTCTCCTGCGATCTTATTATAGAATATCGTCTGTTCTCAAATGGGATAGTAGACAGCCTATGTCGACAAAATGGCGTTCGTTCATTTTTCTTCTGCCAGGCAGAATTATCCCTGGATTGACCAAACCCTCATGCAGTGGTACTCATTTCTTTATTGTGTGTATAGCATCCCATCCATTGTTTACATTACTCAGGCTGTTACTGATACTGGCTGCTGAGTTCAAGAGTCTCAATTCCATGCAGTTGCCCTGTCATGTATACATACCCTACTTGCACCACTAGTGAAGTGACATTCCTGCTTGCACTACCTGAGACTAGTCCTAACCTAAAGGTAGCTATGTAACAGTGTTCTGCTTGGTTGGGTCAGATTGCAAAATTTTTTCTTGACAATTGAACTGTAGAATGACTCTATAGCCACTTTATATCCAAAATAATACTTCCAATGTTAGAATATACAATTGTGGTACAGAATTACATTGTTTGTACTTGTATATTTTAACACTGATAGCATGGCACTATTTCATTAAGCAGACTAATATTTCATGTGTGGTAAACAGGCACAACTTTGTACAGAGTAATGTATGACGATATGACTCACCATAGTATTTGGCCTTTGCACTGGATATAGAAGTTCCCCTTAAAAGGGAAGTATGTAACTGAATCTTGGTGGTTCCATGGCAATGCGATTTCACTTCAATAATCCAGATTTTATTCAGAAAAGTACATGAACTGAATGTCTTTTGTTTCACATAAAGAGTTGAGCATTATGATTGATGCCTTTTATATTATTCATTAACAATATAGTTTTAAAAACTCAATTTGTTGTTTCATTTCACAAATGTGCACTAAAATGCATAAGATTGTCCGTTTAAGGACTCGTCTTGTGTTTTAAAAGCGATTCTCAATGATTTTATTACTTTGAGGGTGAAGGTTCCAATAAAACATGTTCCATTTTTTTCTAGACATTTTAGACCTTCAAATCCAGATGGCCGCCGTGGGACGAAATTCAATAAATGCCATTCATATATTGGGCTTTTGGCATGTTACTACTACACTACCATTTTCATGATTATAACGAATAAATATGCCAGTTTTAGGGCACTGGAATGGATTTTATGTTTTTTTCAAGCTATTTCCCGTTCAAAATTGCCTACCATTTTACAAAAATGGCCGCATTCCGTACATGTTTTTAATAATTGGGTTTCAATTTCCTATTTTCATATTGCTGTAAACCTACCAGATGAAGCTAGAAATACTCATAAAACATCGTAGAATTATATTCTATGTTTTTACAGCTATTTCTGTTCAAAATGGCTGCCATTTGTGTCAAAATTGGCCCGACTATTACCTTCATAATTTTAAATAATTGGTTTTTAAATGTTGCCTATTTCACGAAATTGCTTATTTAACCTACCAGACAGCAGCTGGAATACTCATAAGCAACTGGAATGAATTTCTGCTTTTTTCAGCTATTTCTCCTGTTCAAAATGGCTGCCCTTTAGTTCAATGGGCACCATCATCATTTTATAGTTAAATATTTGGTTGAAATGTTAATGTTTTGTTCTGCCACTTAAATATTTGCTGTTTGTACATTACTTTTTGCGTATTGCCTACTTCTTGTCGTGTACTGCTGTGATGTATGAAGTCAAATAACATTGGTTGATTGATTGACGTGGTAAACATGGCCATTAATTATAATTACCATAAATAATGCTGACACTGACACCATTGACATTAACAATTCTGATTTTTTCAAAAGTTTCTAACAAATCTTTCTACCTTCTTTGCTCTCTTATGTTGTTTTAGAAGGTCAAAGTTAAGGCAAAGCAGCAAGATAAAGCAATTGTGCACAAGATATGGAGAGAACCCCCAGAGAGTCAGCAAATCCCAACTAGAAAGAACTTAGAAATAATGACCAACTACACAAAGTAGGAAAGCAAGCAAGCCAACAAGAACCTTGTGGCGTAAGATAAACAAATAGTGTAGACAGATAAAAAGACAATCCCAAACGCCAAGCAACCACAAACAAAAAAACTTATAAAAGCATTAGAGCAAAGAGTTTTTTTGTTTTTTTTTTTTCTAAAGGGCAAGCCAGGTGACAAGAACATAACTAGCCAAATAAAAGCACTGCATAGCCAAGCAACTCCAACTAGAACGAATTACAAATAAGACAAAATAGAACAGAAATGGAGCAACAAGCAAGCTATCACTAACAATTATGGCAGCAAGATAACCAATGTGGGCAAGTCAAATAAGCAGACAGCCTCAAATGCAGTAGCCTGCAAACAAGAAAGCCCTAGAATATGAGCAATGATTAATGAGATAATTGAGAACCAGATGAATTGAGGAACCACGACAAGAGGCAGATACCTTGCTGCTACTTCACGCGTCCTATGTCGGTCATATACTGATGCCAACTGCCTCAATCCAGAGAATAAGAGGAGTGGAAGAGACTTTCATCAACCAAGTACTCTTTGTTATTGACCCTTGTCCACATCTTCAACAACCACCTGGAGCTACTCCTCATGGCTGAATGGCGATGCAACAACAGATTGAGAACCAGATTGGCCGATCTGAGGTTTCTTGCAAAAGTGTCTACCTGGAAGCAGATCATGAGCCCTCCTGTGGTTGTGGAACAGCACCACTGACACTGGAACATCTCATGGGTTCTGCCCACTGCTGGAGCAACAAGCACAGGCAAGGACCTTGCGGAATTCAGTTAAGCAGCCAGAGCGTACTATCTCTGCTGGATCATATTTGAGAACCAGTGTGTTTGGACACGATAAGAGAGACGACTTCATGCGGTTTCAATTCAAGGCGATGCATAGATAGCTATACATCACCAGATTTTCTTGCTGATAATATCTTTGTATCCAAAGCTACCTAAGAATAACAGTGTTTCTTCACTGAAACGGGGAAGAAGATATGGAAGATAGGAGCCAAGGAACTGAAGGAAGGGTGTTTTAAGATATCCAAGTCCTGTAACGATTATTAACCTGAATGCATTTGCACAGCCTTGTCAGGGAACCTTCCTTTTCAGGAGATTGTTTCTCAGCTGCAGAGGTTCATCTGCTTCTGTAACAATTGCACACGAATGGTTAAGGAGCTACGATGGTTTTTGTACTCCAATCATCAAGCTGAAGACAACAAGGTAGGAAGGCGGGGGTGGGAAAAGGGGTTGAAGGGGAAAGAGAAAGTTCTCCCCAACGGAGTATATCTCACATAGTTCCCCATATTATGGGTAGAACACCAGCGCTGTCACCTTCGCAGCCTAGTTTTATCCGTTTAATATACAAGCCTCCTGATATATCTCCCTCTGCGAAGGTGACGTAGTAGGGAAATTCACCTTATGCACTATGCAGTATCTCTTTGGTCTAGATAGTGTGTTCCGAGGTTCTCTTGTTTTTTGGACCAGACTTGGGCAGGTTAAACCTGGTTTTTGAGCGCTCACCATTCCACTTCCACAGCATAGTGCTGGAGTTGCTTGTAGTTCCATCTGTCTGAATGCCTTTGAGCTGCTGCTGAGGCCCAATGCCATAGATCGCTCTGGAGGTGCAATTGTGGCTGATTGTGGCATTTGTTCTGTCATGTATTGCATAACCTCTGCTTCCTACTTCTATTGTAAGTAGTAATATAACCCAACCACTGCTTTCACAGTCAACTACTAGATCTTGGTATTTGCCCTTCTTTTCTTGGCTATTCATTAGATAGTCTCCTCCATAGGGCCGTCAGCTCTATGATGAGCACTGTCTTTGTTTTGGTAGAATAGATGGCAATATCTGGTCTCTTAGCTGTCTCAGTGATTCTGAAGGGATGGACTATTATTTGTTTGTCGTCCGCATCCATCAGGAATATCCCGTCATTGGCCTTCTTCAGAAGGTTGGTTGGTTCTTCTTGGCATTGGTAACACTGGATTTCTATAAGCTGTACCATCAGCTGGCGAAATGGCATTTATAGGGATGGAGTTCATATCTCAGGTGCGATGTCCCCCCCCCCCCCCCCTATTGCCTCAGACGTACAGTGCCAGACCTCTGTATAGATTCTTTTAGTGTTTGATCATGGCGCCAATTGTATCTTCCACTTTTTAAAGAGTAGCTATACAACCATTGAGGATGTGGAAGCAGTGTACAATGACGATGATGACATACTTGGCAGAGTCCAAGATTTCCTTGACCCACAGCTTTCCGATTGTTCAGGGGATGGAAGTTGATCATGGATTGCGTTATGTGGAAAGATGCACTCTGGCGTCCAGACCTACAAAGTTTCTTCTCAGGCGGTGTCGACCTACATGGCAGACTCCCAGTTCAATCCATTGCCCTTTTTCACACATCCGTAAAGGGTAGACCAACATTTCCTTTGTTCTTGATGACTCGTGTCTTTGATCAGCTTTTGGTTCTTTTGTACCCAAGACCGGCTCTATCCGTATGACCTCTAGCCATTTCTTTACAACTAGATAACATTCTTTCTGTTCTTAATTCTTTTATACAATTTCATCTGGCGTTCGTGAGTTTTGTTCCTTTTACTTCCATGCATTTTCTGTAGTGTCTGTGTACTTCCATCTTTAGATATTTGAATGCTCCATCCCCCCAAGCCATAATCACACTAGTAAAATGTGGATGCAAGAAAGTGCGTGGCTCTGGAAATTGCACTTGTCGAGTCAACAAGTTGCCCTGCATTGAAATCTGTGGCTGCCTTCAATATCATGTCACAATGTAATACAACATGTTGAACAAATAGATGACACTAATGAGCTGGGTTTTGACACATTTCAATTTACCATTGATTTAGTCACTCATGTTTATTAAGGAGCATTGTCCCCAAGGACAGGTGATATTAAGTATTGACCAAGCGAATAAGATTCCCCCCCCCCCGTTTTGGTCAAAAGGAAAGGGGCTGATTTCAATCCTGGCAGGTTTGATCTAAATTTATAAAAGTCTAATTGCCGGTTAGGCATAGCTATCTATATCTTGATATCAAGATAAATAGTGGTCAGTGATTTCTTTGATTTTAGATATGAGTCATCGTAATTTGTTTTCGATAGTAAGGGTAAATATTTTGTTGTTGAACAATCTCAAGACCAAAATCGCTTACAATGAATACTTAAAGTAGTTAGGAACTGTTGTGAGCCACATTAATGCATTCAGAAATATAACTGATCTATCACGATTGGTTGATGACTTAAGCACTAAACAAGACTTTGTAATCATAACAATAGTATCCCAAGTAAAACACTTCATGGCCTATTTTTATTAACTACTAGATGTTTGGGGATATTGATGCACATTTACAGTTTACCCTTTTAACCTATATTATTAGTAATGCATGTGCGCATGAAGCCGGGTGTCACTGTATTCAAAGGTTGATATGACTGCTGAACAAAAAACGCGTAAAAAGGTGTCTTTTTTTGCAACATGCGATGACGCGCGTACATCGTTAAGGGTGTCAAAAACAGCAAAATATGGAAAAAAGGGAGGTTTTTTTTCTTAACCCTGACATTTTTCAATGTTTATATCTCATTAAGCAGGCATCAAAATCATCAAAATATTGTAATCGGAACTTGAAATTAAATCAAAGCACGATAATAAAGGGGATATTTACTATTCAAGCAACTGCGGTATTGTTGAGGTCATCATAAACAGATAAACAATACTTGTTTAGGGGATGTTTTAGCTTGTTTTCTCGTTCGGTGAAAATAAACGTGTTTAGGGTGCATTTTGGAAGTCCATGTTCACGCATCTCTCCATCCATTGAATACAAGTGCCCCCCCCCCCCCGTGCATGAAGAAGACCTACTTTGAGGCGGCCATCTTGATTTGCAATTCTAGATTGAAATGTATTTCAAATACGATGCATGTATGAAAATATATAAATGTCATTCATTAACATGTTTACACCTTGTCTATGATATATTTGTTTTCACAGTACAGGTACTTTTATGCAATACTGGTATTTGGCAGCCCATTTGGGCGGGGCCATATTGTTTTATAACTTTTTTGAACTACCTATAATCTATATATAAAATGTTTGTCTATGAAAGTCAAATTATTTCCACTCATTAAAATTCCCATTTGGACTACTTTTACATATGTCCTGGGGTGTTATTTAATATACATTGTTTGCCCAGCTACAGGTGATTTTGGCGGCCATCTTGGATTTCCCACTTACCCTCTCAGGAAATAATGTCAACAGGGTTTTTTCCATTTTATGTCCCCAAATGGGACAAAATCAACTTTAAGTTCGCTTTAACACAAAAATTGAACGAACTGACATAAGGCTATGCACTAAAAGGAGTTTTTTCCCATCGCAGAAAGTCGGAGTGAATAAGCCAAACATGGCATTTTTTGTTGTTACCTAGCATATGTGCAGCAGCAAATGATTGGCAATTATCACGTCATGCACATCATGATTTTTGGGTGGTGTCTCATTTGCGTACAAGTCCTCGGTTGCCCATTATTTTAAGATAGACCAATTTGCACGATCCCCGAAATGGAAATCTCATTCGGTGCCCATTTCCATCCGGGAACTTTACAGCCTCACTCGGCTAAAACATACGTTAGGAAGCGTAACAAAAATACAGAAACTTACCTATCTGTAGTTGCCCATAGTTGTGTAATCGTGCGTCAGGTGACAAGTAGGCAGCCGTACGATCGAAATACACGTTTTGTCGTGAATTTCAACACCATTGCTCGAAGGTTTTTTTGTTCCATAGATATTCTTCAACATTTTTGTAAGATTAACTTCACGTGAAAATGTACTTTGTATTGAATTTTAGGCACTGTTCGGCGACGCGAACGAACAACAATTTTTTTTTTTTGTAAACAATAACGCTCTGGTACAGTTCCCCGGATGGAATGGGCACGACTGAGATGCATTTCGGGGATCGTGCAAATGGTCTCTTAAAGCAATATAGCCATTTTTTTGAAGAGCACCCCCAATTTTCAAAATTTGATATTTTTGGCACAGACTGGGCTGTTTTTGGTAATTGTCTAGAAAACTACCCTGCGAATTGGGATCCTAGATTGCACTTAACGGCAGAGCTGGAAATGCATAAGTTTATGTCCGTCCATGATGAAATAGTGCCACTTCAAGAAAATTACCTCTAACCTGACGTGCCTGAACCAAATAAAACAACTAATAGATGAGCATAGATACGTACATGGCGCCCTTTTCCCGGCTATTTCTATTGGAAGCCGTTTTCCAGCAGCCGTTGAATATTATTGGGATCCCGAATATTAATTATTGGAGACAACGTACCAGACCAGCCAACATTGGCGTCGTTCCTCAGGCATCCCAAGCCCGTCCCCCGCGTGACAGGACTCCCTCTTTGCCGTCGGCAACACAGGACCCTAGACACCCGAAGTCCCTGACCTCCCCGAGTTGGCTACCATCTGTTGTGAAGATAAGTGATGATTCGTCTTCCTCCTCATTGACAGTCATAATTTCAGCTTCTTGGATTTGATGTACCGCTTTGTCTGCACGCCGTTCTCTTCTCAAGTGATGTTATAGATCTTGGTGCACCACATATCAGATCAGCTGTTTAGAGCTAATCATCTGCGTAGTCAAGTCTGTGAGATGCTACCCATGTAACGTCTGGAACGCTTGGGTTGATGGTGATCCTTTGTCGTTCATGATGTCAAGACTCTATCTGAGGATGTATCAACCACGACTACAAAGAGATAGGGAGCAAGAGTATCTCCTTGGAGGATTCCAGTAGTTGTTAGGAACTCCTTTGTGGGCCCATCCCATCCATGGTCTGCACAAAGCTATATGGGTTATCATACATGATGGCATGCAATTGCCTTGACAGTCTCATCGACACCGTATTTGGCGAGAATATGCAGCATTACATCCCTGTTAACACTGTCAACACTGTCTGTGGCGGTCTGGTGTCTCCAATTCAGCCTGGCGAGGTAATCTTTGTAGCCTGGTTGAAGAGTGTCCCTGTTGTGTGATCTTGGACCTGGACCAGAGGAAAGACTGCAGGATAGACTGGATGGCACCTACGCCAAGCTTCTTGTGCGAGTACGGAACGTGTCCTGGCGTGGCACGGGACCGGAGCACGGATATGTGGAGATGTCCCTCCGGTTTCGTCTTCTGTTGCCCGGCGCCGTGCGCGATTGCCGGTCGCTGTCGTCGTGCGATTGGCCAAGTGGTCTCGGACGTCGCGTGTTGGAAGTTGCCGTGCAGGGGGGTCGTCGCCCCTTTGGCTACATTGGTGTGTTGCTCGGGGCATCCGGCGGGATCCGTCTGGCATCCCAGCCTGGTGGCAGGCGGGGACGTTTGGCGCTGCGTGGTGAACAGCATCTCGGCTGGGGCCGTTAGATAGATCTTAATTATCTAGTTACAAAATTTCTACGTTTGCGACACATAGACATTGTAGAGCGTAACCCCTTTCACAGGTATAGTTTACTAGCCAGTTACCAATGCAACCATGTAAAAATCTCAATTTTTTGAAAAATTGGGGGCGCTCTTCACAGGTATATGCCTACTAGGAAATTCACTTACATTTCCTAAGTAGCTATGAAGCAAAACTTGATTGGATGACAGCGCACCCATCACAGTGGATCGGGGGGAGGGGGGAGGACACGAATCTGCTCGATTTGGGCATTGGGGATTTCCAAACGGTAATTTGTGGAACTGCTACGTGCATTTACTATGCAGTCTCTGGGTCATTACATTTCAAAATCACTCTTAAACCTTAGTTCAAAAGATCTTAGTAATATCTTGATAATTTAAGAAAAAATATTGACTTCAAAATCCCTCGAGGTTAGTGGATTAACCTCGCTGCAAAACAGTCGCAACTTCCAATAACAGTCATTTAGATTTGAAATAATTCTTACTGCAGGCCTAGCCTTTAGGCAAGTCTGTGCGTGACCGTTCGATATGCGTAAGAGCGCCCTCCTACCGTTAAGGGGCATTTCGTGATCCACAGCTTCGTCCCCCCCGACTTACCTAAAAAAAAGTTGATATTTTCATATCATCTGAACCGTTCATATTAGTAATCCTGTGTGCCAAATCTTACGTGAAAATTCGATCGTGTGTGTAAGCAATTCACAACTTTGTATTTCCTGTCCGTAAACGGAGAGAAATTATAGCACAGTGGCCTATATGGGACCGTGGGAACGAGCATTTGCTCATAACACAAAACCGCAAAGTCGGGATCAGCTACAAAGTTGTGAATAAGCTTTTCTCAAAGATATCTAGTGAACAATGAATAAAACAGAAGGTGCTGGAATCACGAAATGCACCTTTAAGTCTTTGAATAAGACTAGCACTCGGGTTACGCCGGAAGTTGATGCCTGCTGTTGCTGTTAGGCTGGTATGTCCTACCCCCCTGTGGTTACGCCGGAAGTTGATGCCTGCTGTTGCTGTTAGGCTGGTATTGTCCTACCTATACCCCCTGCCGTGGATAACTTCTCAGTTCATTGACACGTAATGATGGATGATCTGAGCCATGGTCTTGAGAGTACCATTATGTGTACAATGCCCAGATAACACAAGCGTTGATTTAAAACCTGTTTCCTGTAAGTTTGAAGTTTTGTAATCTCGGTGTAATGGGCTGTGGTTAAATATTTAGGATCTATTTGATTGATAAACTACCCATAATGTTCCACATTGCTGAACTCAGTCTTAACAAGGAATTTGTATGTTATTTAGTTGACTGAAATACTTGTTCACTTACTCTTTCACCCAAAAATAACCCAGCTCAGACTAATTAAACAAAATGAAATACTAACACTTTCACAAGATATTTTGTGAATGAATGATGAACAGGGGACAGGTTTATTTCTTGGAAATTTGGGCAAATTGGCCAAAGTACAGCATGTAACAGTATGAAAGTGCCTGGGGGCACTCACTCATGAAATGGATATGGGTGTAAGGGACTGCAAAAATAGGGGTCTTTGAGTGTATTCAAAATTAAAGGTTGATGCATGAATATGGTTGATGCCTGACATATTTACTGTGGTTAAATAATCGAGAGGGGTGTCCTTTGATCTCAAGTATTTACACTAACATCCTCGCTAACATCCTCGCTAAGCGATGGTTGTCTTTTTAAAAGACTATTCTTGTTATTTCTGTGTGTTATAACGATTGTGTAAGTGCCTGAAAAAGTGCTGTATTAATGTTAGATGTATATAAATGAATTTTCAAGTGACAAAAATGACAAAGTAACTGTTAATGTTTAAGGAAAATGTGAAATTTACTTTTATAATCAACTGAAGTAAAAACATTTATGAGAAAAGCTAGGTTTTGATCAACCTGGTTCATCGTTAAAAAAAACATTATTTTAGAAACCTTGCCAATTCAAATGTATCGAATTTCATGAATCCTTTTTTTTTTTATTTGAAAAAAAAAAGGATTATCGATTTGAAAATTATTTTCTGTTTATTTATCGGTCGAAAAATCGTGTTTTTAACCCCCCCTTTTTTTTTTTATCGAAAAGCCAGGTTTGTTAGCAACTGAGTGTATCAAAATTGATAAACCTAATTTTGTCGATTTGAAATCCCATATTTTTATTCAGCGATTTCATGATTTTTGCCGAAAAACCCTTTTTTGTGCATTATTCTTGTCATCTTCACCACCAAAATAATCTCTAAATATCCCTTTAAGTACCATAACATTTCCAAATTCATCATGTTATCTTTATGGTTTCTTGTATCAAAATGTATTTCCATATACAAAATAGTTTTGTTAAATTAAGCAAAAATCTGTAAATAGATAAATAAAAAAAAACCCGAACGTTTTCTTGCCACATTCTTTTGCAAATTGCAATCTTCCACCACCTTGTACAATCGCATATACATATCAAAACATCTACTTTTATCTGATATTATATTTCTTTATGCATGTTCCACCAAGAAAAGTGCAACTCCAAACTGGAAACCAAGTGCTACTTAATGTCTCTTTCATGTTGTCTTCCACTCTTTAACAAATCATACCGCGACCCGACACAGTTTTTCCAAATACTTGTTTCTTTATTATTTTATTATTATGTTTTAATCACAAAATAAATAAATTAATAAAAAAATTACAGAGCTAAATACAAGTACAAAATAATGAAGTTCATACAATATACAGTGAAGGTAGAAACAGGAATACCAGTATACAATAGTTATTAGTTCCCGGGGGGTAGGGGTTCTCAGAAGCTGAGAGAAATCTAACTGTTAAAAATGTATTTTGAGCCATTATGCCAGCATAATTGTTATATAAAGTTTATATTACGGTGCCCCACGCCACGGACAGAAAATACAAATTTCGAATTTTTTTCTAGAGTAGATCGAATTTGCACGTAAGATTAGGCACACATGCTATATAAGGCCAACGGTTCAGATGATATAAAAACTTTTTTAGGTAAGTCGGGGGACGATGCTGTGGATCACGAAATGCCCTTTAAAGGTCATCCAAATCTAATTCACTGGAAAAAATCTCGAGATATTTAGTACAAGAAAATTGGGGGGGGGGTTGCCTAAAACATTGCAACAGAAACAATTTTTGTGTTATCATACTTCTATATTGTCACAGAATGTGTCAAAAGTCTAGAAAAATATCAACAATGGGGAAAATGTAAAAAATAGGGGGTAAATTTTGTACAGGGGTCAAAAGTAAAAGAGGTCTAATTGTTTTGAAATCTACACCAACTTATTCATTTGCTCATGAGGATTAAAACAAAAGCTATAGTTTGCCATAGTGGTCTAAAACGGTTCATTATTTTGAGGATAATAGGCTCATAACGGTTCAAGGTCATCCTGGAGTAATCCTTTCAGAGTATTCCGATTTTGACGAAACTAGTCTCGAATTCTTTGTCTGGTCATATCCTAGAACATAAAATGCATATTTGCCCTGTATTTGTCATTTTAGTATGTAAATTAGATGATAAGCATTAATGACCCCATGGAATATGTAGACCATTGTTACATTTTGACATCTAATTACATGAGCAAATGGAGAAATGAGTGAAAGTATCATATTCCCGGGCCCTTTGGGACTATATGAAGAATTTGGGACCATTTTGAAAAGAATTGGAGCATTCTGAAAATGTTACCCCAAAATGACCTGAACTTTATTGCCCTATAATTATTAAAATATATAGCCCACAGATAGGGCAAACTATACCTTTTTAATCCTTAGGACATGGCCAAAATGTTGGTATAGATTTCAGTACAATTATACCTACTTTATATTTCCCCCTGTACAAATCTTTCCCCCTGCAAATACATGTTCTCCACTACCTATACTTCCAGACTTTTGATATGTTATTCTCTCATTATGTCTAAGTATAACAACACCGAGATCGTTTCTGTTGCAATTATTTTGAGGTCACACCATTATTTTATTCAATGTTCTTGTACTAATTCAAGATTGTGTGCTTTACATGACTGTATTATAATATAGGAATCTTCAGAACGCCTGGTGCCAAATTGGATGAAATTATGGTAACATTTTGTTTTAACTTCAAAAAGGCATAGTTAAATATAGGATAAGTACTCAAAAGTTGAAATTCGTAATGAGGAGTTGAGGAGACTCCTCAATGAGGAGACTGCAGTACTTGACAAACAGATAGATAAACTCAAGTTAGCTGATGAACTGGGAGGCTACACCACCACATGGAAAAATCCATGAACTCTCGGGGAAAGAGAAGACAAGGCATCAAAGTCAAGAAGAGAGATGGCTAAGTTCCTATAGCAGTGATGCAGAATTACTGGCTGAATGGAGAGAATATTTCAGCTCTCTGTTAAACAATGATAGCAACCCACCAACTGAACTACCACCATCTGCTTTGGTGGACCTGCCCATCCCACTGATCCACCTTCACGAGAGGAGACAGCAGACCCTATCAGAGCCTGAACAATTTTTGATTGTGCAATAACTGCTGAGGCACTGCAGGCAGAGAAAAGATGATGATAAATGTTATCCACAAATTTTGCAATTGTGGTATATACAACATCATCACCACCGCAAAAGCGGACCGCAAATGACATCAGAACCTTATGATGTAACCCCATGAGTCCTGCAGGGAGATGTACTTGCACCCTTTGTGTTCATCATAGTTGTGGATTATCTATTAACGAAAGCCACCGCTGGGATGGACTCTGGAATTGTAACACACCCACGTCAATATAGGAGGTACCTGGCCAAACTACTTAACGATCTGAATTTTGCTGATGACATTGCTCTTCTAAGGTATACCCCTCACGGGCCCAAAATCAGTTGATCATGTTGGATCGCAGCTTCATCATCAGAAAAAGACCATTGGTCTCATAATCAGTGTACCCAAGACAGAATACATGACATTGAAATTGTGGATCCTCATCCTACACTCCAAGTCTAACGACAGTCCAATCAATCATGTGACCGATTTCAGATATCTGGGTCTATGGTTGCATCTATTGCAAGTGATCTTAAGAGGCGCAAAGCACTGACTTGGATGGCTTTCTGGAGGTTGGAGCAGTTATGGAGAAACCCTCCTTTACTTATATAACCAGCCAAAGTGAGGCTTTGTGGTATCATCCAATGATAGCAAAACCCCCCGACTGAACTGCCACCATATGCTGTGGAGGACCTGCCCATCCCACTGATCCACCTTCACGATATGAGACGCAGCCCTATCAGAGCCATGAAACAAATAAGGCAGCAGGTCTTGGTTGTGCAATAACTGCTGAGGCACTGCAGGCAGATAACAGAATGATGATAAATGTTATCTCCACAAATTTTGCAATTGGTGGTATATACACATTATCACCACCGAAGGGGAGAGTATAGAAACGTCTTGTGGTCTCCTCTGTTAAACTGCGAAGCTCGGAACATCTCTACAACTCCAACACTGTTTTCTGTCATCATTTCTTAGTATAACCACATACTGACTAGACCTCAGCGCAGGCCTTTCTAAGGTCTGCCTGACTATAGCGTCATTGAATGGTGGAGGGTTTTTCTCAATGCAAAAAGTACCATCATTGTCTGATGTGTGTAACAATCTCCACTGCGATGTCCTAGTCTGCAGGAAACCCACAGAGTAATCAATACCCCCACCGGCCCACCATACCAGGAATTGTCCTTGCCACCGAGAGACACATGGACAATATGGAAGTGCCATATTTGTGAGAACGGCCCGAAGTAGAAGCAACCGCATGTCTGATGATAACAACATCGAACACCTCACCATTGAGCTTATCTCTGGCATAGTTACTCTGTCTACAATCCTCCATTAGTAGACTTCGAGCACCCGCAGCTCAACCCTGGGAATTCACCAAACCTCACTTCTTCATTGGCTAACTTCAACACCATAGTACCCAATGGGGCTTACACTGAAACTACAAAGACGGACAAGCAGTCGAAGAATGGATAGACAGTCAACACTACGTCTCCTTCACACTCTAAAAGCTGCCGCCATCATTTCATAGCTCCGGTTGGAAGAGAGGTTACAAAAACCCTGATCTGGCTATTTTAGCAAAAACATCTCTAACCTGTGTAGCAAGATAGGTTCTGGATCCTGTTCGCCAAACTCAACATCGTACCAATTTCCGTATCCAAGTCAACGCTGCAGTAGACCAAACAATGTGCCTTTTAAGCGGTACTTTAACTATACAAGGAAAGCAGACTGGCTAGGCATGTACTGATGACCTGGATCATAACGTGAAGAGGATTGCTCCAAAACCCCATAACTTGACAACTTTGCCCAACTAGTGAACAAGACTGCACGGTGCCTTTTAAGCGCCGCTCTTTAACTACAGGAAATGCAGACTGACAAAGATTCACTGATGACTCTGATAAGAACGTGAAGAGGATTGCTCCAAAACCACCTAACTATGACAAATTTGCCCAACTAGTGAAACAAGACTGCACGGAGATTCATACCCAGAGGCTGTAGGACGGAAATATACCAGGCCTTTCCAAGGAATGTGCTAGAGAATATCAAGAGAGCTGATCCTTTTTCGGCTGAAACAACGCCTAAAGGTGAGGAAAGTTTCGGAGAGGATCTCCCTGGAAAAGATCAAAACCTGGCCATACTTTTTGATCCACCGATATGACCCATAACAGCATGATAAAAGAAAGAAAGCGGGTCACATCCAAAAGCCTCCGATGGGGATCCAACAACCTCCACAGCAGCCAAATGTCACACCCCACCAAGTTGCCCACAAACTGCTTGGCAAGTGCGCAAGAAACCCAAGAAGATCAAAATCGACCATAAGAGGTATAGTGGTGACCTTGGTTTCACTCGCCGCTTCAACATGGACGAATTGGAAATCCGGTATTGCTAAACTTCAAAACCAGGAAAAAGGCAGTAGCCTGGACAACATCTCTACTGAACAAAACTAAAAAAACTTGGCCAGAGTAGAGTAGCAAAGGAATGGCTTCTTGAGATCTACAATGATGCCGGATTCCCACCAGGTTCCCCCAAAGATCTGGAGGAAAGAACATGTTTATGGCATTCTAAAAGCTTTGAAGATCATCCATCCCCAAGAGCTACAGACCTATATCACTACTTAGCCATACCTACAAGCTATTGAACGTCTCTCCTGCTCAATAGTATCGCACCTGTGATCGACGAACACCTAATACCAGAACAAAACAAGGTTTCCGGCCAGGCAAATCCAACAAGCCAAATAATCAAATAACTCAACACCATTGAGGAATGGTTTCGAGAAGGGTTATGGTAACCGGAGCTGTGATCGTCGACCTATCAACAGCGTACGACACTGTTAATCAAAGATGCCTACTCCATAAGATCCTGGAAAATACCAAGGGACATCCGCTTGACTGAGTTTATCCGAGGATGCTGGGCAAACAGGATGTTCTTGTTCAAGCAGGAGCGAAGAAAGAAGAAAAGAGAGCGATGGAGTAGGATCAGAATGGTCTACCACAAGGGAGTGTGCTTGCACCTCTCTGTTCAAACATTATACCAACGACCAACCCAGGAGTGCAGGAACCTGTCGTTTTATTATGCAGACGATCTTGGAATTAGCGCAACAAGATGCCGACTTCACAGTGGTTGAAGAGAGACTCTCCAAAGTCTTGGATGAACTCACTCCTTATATTGAGAAAAACCACCTCGTGCAAATCCATCTAAGACACAGGTGTGTGCTTTACATCAACGCACCGTGAAGCCAAACGTCGGCTTAAAGTTACATGGTCTGGACGCCCTGGAGCACTGTGCTAACCCTATCTACCGAGGAGTCTAAACCTTGGACCGCACTCTTTCTCTCTTATAAGACCCACATCGAGAAGACGCAAGGAGTAAAGTATGTTCACGCAATAACATCTTGAACAAACTCACTGGCACAAGATGGGGGTGCTCGCCCACATACCCTAAGGATCGACGCACTTGCCCTGTGCTTACTCATGTGCAGAGTTATATGCCTGTATGGGAATATCAACCCTGACAAAAGCTTGAGTCAGCGTTAAATGCCTGCTGCAGGCGTATCACAGGATGCATCCGTCCAAAAACACCAAACGGAAAACTTGTACATCCTAGCAGGGATTGCTCCACCAGACTACTCAGCTGGTAGCGTAGCGAGCATGCACGAGCGTAGCTGCCAAGTAGTCTCTAATGTAAAGCACCATATGTCTGGACAAATACCTGCTGCCAACCGCGTTAAATCCAGAGAAAGAGTTTCTTAAGTAAAGTCCCAACCTCTTGAAACAGACTCTAAGGAGTGGTCAAGAGAAGTCGCCTTGTGGAAAGAAAGACTTGTCATCAAACCAAGTAACATCTTTTCGGTATTGAACATTGGTGAGCCATCTCCCCACCTGGAAGTGACTCCTCATGGGCTGATGGCGACTTGCCTCAACAGATGAGAACCAGAACTGGTCGATCGAAGGTTTCCTTGCGTAAGAAGAGGGGTATATAGAAAGCAGATTCAGGATAGGATACTACCTGTGGTTTGTGGAACAGCACCACAGACAATTGGAACACCTCTTGGTCTGCCCACTGCTGGAGCACAAGGCACAAATAAGGACCTGCTGAATTCAGTGAAAGCAGCCAGACGTCTTATTGATGTACCCATCTCTGGCTGGGATCTATTTGAGAACCAGTGTTGGACACGATAAGAAGAAGACCACCGCAAAAGAGGACCGCAAATGGACATTAAAGAACCTTATGAGTAGTAAAACCCATGAGTCTGCAGGAGATGTACTTGACACCCTTGGTGTTCATCATAGTTGTGGATTATCTTTTACGAAGGCCACTGCTGGGATGGACTCTGGAATTGAACACACCCCGTCAATATAGGCGGTACAGGGCAAATAAAACTACTAACGATCTGAATTTTGCTGATGACATTTCCCTTATAAAGTAAGTACCCCTTCAGGGCAAAGAACTCAGTTGAGCAGGATGGATCGACAGCTTCATCAGCAGAAAAAGCCTAGAAAACGGACATTGGGCTCATAATCACGTACCCAAGACAGACAGAATACATGACACTAAATTTTGATCCTCACCCGGGATCCTCATCCTACACTCCAAGTCTACGACAGTCCAATCAATCATGTGACCGATTTCAGATATCTTGGGTCTATGGTTGCATCTATTGCAAGTGATCTTAAAAGGCGCAAAGCACTGACTTGGATGGCTTTCTGGAGGTTGAAGCAGTTATGGAGAAACCCATCCATTACTTATATAACCACCAAAGTGAGGCTGTTCAACACAACATGTGTCACAGTTCTTCTATATGGATGCGAGTCCTGTGGCATTACAAAAGATATGGAAAACAAATTAAATGCATTCGCCACCTCTTGCTATCGCATAATGCTGAACATCAAACGAACTGACCACATACCCAATGACACCATTTACATCATGACCAGCACAAAGCCTCGTATTGAGTGTGTAAGAACTCACAGCTTAAGTTCCTTGGGCATACTCCGATGACGAACCAGCTCAACTTTACGCTCTTTATACATCACCATAATAAGAGACCAGGTCGGCATTCTATCATACGTGCGGCACTTGCTTGGGGATAGTGAAAATATGCTGCAACCAGACCAAATTACAACCTTAGCCCAGGATCGCAGGAATTGGAAAAAACCTGTAGTCACCTGCTTCGCAGCCGAAAGATGATGATGAATGAGGAGTTACATATATCAGGTCAAATATCACCATTGAGGTCAAAGGTCAATCAGAGGTCACCTGTCTACCTTTACCAATTCTGACTAATCTGAAGAGGTGCATTTTGTGATCCTATAGCACCTTAGGTCTATGTTTTGTTCATTGCTCACTAGATATCCCCAAGAAAAGGATAATTCAAAAATTTCGGTTGATTTTGTTAATGTTCAGGCGTTTTGATGTTATGAGCAAATGTTTTATCAAAGTGCCCCACGCGCCACTGTGTTGTTATTTCAGTCCGTTTTATACGGACAGTATTTAAATACAAAATATCGATTTCTTTTTTTTTTAGAGTGATCGAAATTGCCCACGTAAATTAGGGCACCATGCTATGTGTTAGCCAACGGTTCAGATGAAGAAAAATCCAAACTTTAAGTAAGACGGGGGGGGGGTGGGCGATATGCTATCACAAATGCTCCTTAATGGTACTCAATGCTTACACCAGTTAGTCTCGAAAATATTTCAGATTGTGTGCTTGAATTGATAAAGATAGGCATATGACATTTTCCCGCTTTGTACCCACAATTTCGTTCTCGAGATATATTCCAGATTGTGTGATTGAATTGATAAGATAGGCATATGTGAAATTGGACCTAATATGTATTCTAATTCTACGCATTTCAACTTTTGAGCATTTACTATATCCGATTATAGCTTTTGAAGTAGGTTCACAAATTCACCCATAATTTCCTAATATTGGTGCCCGGCTTTCTGAAGGTTCCTTTAATATAATACAATGTAAAGCATAAAATCTTGATTATCTCGAGAACCTTAGAGTGGGTATGAAGCTGGATGAATTAAAGTTTAAATTTTTTTAAATGAACAATCTCATAAATTCTTTCAGTGAAATGAATTAGCTTTGGATGACATTGACCTTCAAGAAAACATATGACCTATGGATGACCTTTAACCTCGGTGGTAAAATTCGACCGGATTTCAAACTTTTGAGAAATTTTTAAAATCCATTAAAAATTTAAAATTTTGAATTTAAAAAAAAAAAATACACGTACATTGCATGAAAATCTGGTTACCCGGCGCTGAAGGTTCCTATATTATAATACATGTAGGCCAAAGCACCAAATGTGAAATTCTCGAGAACGGAATGGGGTAGGCCTATACGATAGCTGGAATAATCTTTATAAATATCAGTACGACAATACTGTCTACTACTGAAGTGATTATGAATGATTGGAGATAATAGATCACTGATATCGTGGGTTTTTTTGATAAACCTACACTGCAAAAAAATGGAGTGTAACTTTAACACCATTGGGTGTTATTTTTAACACAACCTGGAGTCAATACGGGAACAATCCACCGGTGTTAGATTACACCGTGTTTTGTTGTTAGTGTTATATTAACACCATTTTGGTGTTACAATGTATGATATGACTGCTGGTTGTTAAATTTTACACCCACATGGGTTATCTTTTTTTTTTAAACACTGCAGGAGGCAATGACACTACTGGTGTAATTTAACACTTCCTGGAGTCAATAGGGACAATCCCTCTGGTGTTAAGTAACACCAAACTTTGGTGTTACATTAATTTTAAAGTGTGATATTTTAGTAATGAAAATGCCTGCTTTTGTTATGTTGTCGGTCTATTATAATGCTTGCCTCTACATAATCATAAACAGAACACAACATCCATAATTAAAATTATGCAGCAACAAACCGAGTGGTGTTAAATTAAATCCTAAATTTCAACACCAGAAAGAAACGAAACACCAACAACCTTGACACCGACTTGGGTGTTTAAAATTTAAACACCCCAGTTTTTGCTAGTGTAGTTTTCGATTTGTGATACTAGATTTTCATTCGTAAAAGTAGGTTTATTCAACTTTGGTTGATAAACTAGAATTATATTAACCGTTATTAGGGTTGTGTTGAAAAAGCTTCGTTGATCAATTCGAGAATCTATAGGCTAATTCAATACTTTTGACGAAACTGGTAGCTCTAGATGGGTTTCGAATTTTGGACAACTATCGCAATATAGCCGCATAGCTCTGCATACAGAAATCAGCAGTTTATAGCGGAGAGGAGCGGAGAGAAGAGGAAAAGCATAAAAAGAAAAAAGAGAAGAGTGAAAGAAAAAAGAGAAAAGTGAAATAAAAAAAGAAAAAGGACAAAGAACAAGAACAGAAAAAAAGAAAAGAATTGAAAATAAAAGCCTAACAGAAAAAAAAAAGGATCAAAAAAGGAGGGGAGGGAGGAGAGTAAGAGGGAGGGCAGCAGGGCATAGCAGGGCAGGGCCACACGCAAGGAGGGGAGAGGAGGGCGAGAGGGAGGGCGGGACTGGGCCAGGGCGTGTAGGGGAGTATAAAGAGAAAGAAGAAAAGTGAAAAGAAAGAAACGCTAAAAAAGAAGAAAAAGAAAAGCCTTAAAAAGAAACAAGAAAAGGAAAGAAAAGAAGAAAGAAATTAAAAGAAACGCCTACAACAAAGAAAAACGAAAAAAAAAGAGATCTAAAAGACAAGCCTAAAGGAAAAAAAAAAAGAAAGCCTAAAAGAAAAGGATAGAAAAGAAAAGATATGGAAAAAAATAATGAAAGAAAATGGGCTGGCATTGTTGGGCTAAACCAGGGCTCAACAAGACGTGGCCGAATCGGCTATGGCAACTCTCGGGCCGAATTCTGTTTGGCCGAATGGTATTTGGCAACGCGGAATTGGGCGAAGAAGTGAGGCGATTGCACGTACGATAGCAATGACGCGACATTACGACAGTCCCCAGGGCAGTAATCTTTTTAACGAAGCGAAAATTGAGGGACAAAAAATCATGTCATGACATTAGTCATAGACTTGCAGGCATCAGGGTGTTCCGCCCAGTTGCCACAGTTTGGTAAGTGTGTGAGACTTTGCTGATTACGCTAAGCCGGAACGAAGTAAAGTATTCTGCCAAACAAAACCCTACGAGTTCGGCAACGTTAACGGAAACTGCATGTTAGGCCATGGAATGAAAGTTTTAGGATTTGCGTTCCGGCCACATTTTTCAAAAGGCATGAGGATTTTTCATTATTCATTATGGACATTTTTGATTGTTGACTTGCGAGTTCACGGAATTCCGGCCCAGAGGATGGATCAATCACACACATGGCCAGATCATGATCACGAAAGGGTCATGTTCAGAGATAGCTCGTTAACGTAGCGTTGCACGTCGTCCGTACCTTACCTCCTACAACGTATGTGCCTTACTCTATTTGAAAACCGGGATGGGTGCCGCATCGGATCCGCTGCGGAATAAGCAAATCCAGAATCAGTACATACACACTTATTTTGAAACATCTTTACATTTGATGTAGTCCTAAATTATTTTTATATTTTATACGCACGGTTTCCTGAATGATTTTCCAGTTATGGTTAAAACTCGGATTGATTTTGAAAACGGTTTGATTTCTTACCGTTAAAAATCCAATTTAAACCATAGCAGTCGCCCCACTGTTCTTGCTAAGCCTAACTCCACATTATTGTCTTTAACTGTTTGTAATTAAGGAATGTGGAGTTATGCAAAAACACTTGGAATACCTTTCCCCTGTTACATGCCCTCAACTTTGTCGATCTCAAAATCCCTCCAAATGAGCGATATAAATCCTCGGTTTTCACTATCAACCAACAACTTGAGATCCTATACAATGTGATGACATATGTAAAAAAAACTTAAAAGAATTAGAGTTTAACAATTTTGAAGAAAAATGCGACTACAATCACTCTTACGAGTCCTGCATGAAAAGGTTGTTTTCTCTTTTTTTTTCTGTTCTCGCTTTCTTTCTTCGCCTAAATGAAGGATTTCTACTGTTTTTAGACAAATTTTTTAGGATTAACTATTTCAAAAGGTATTTATTATCCAAGGAACTCTCGATTCTGATTGGCTTTTGATATTTTGTTCGTCGTCTGCAGTCTGCAAAGCAAGTTGGCTCTTTGAAATGAATGGCCTGCTCATGCTGGTAACATGGGAAATGTATTCCATGTGTTTTGCATAACTCCACATCCTTTAATCCTACCACATGTTAAAGACATAGTGGAGTTATGCTTAGCAGACTTCGCCCCCTAGATCAGTTGAGTCGCCCACTGGATTGTACACCCATCGACTGTGTGCTTCAGCTTGCTCAGTACAAACCCTCAGACACACAAGGACCGACATAGGATTGCGCGCAGCATTTTTTGTTGACATATCATTTACTGGTTACTTACTTTGACAGGAGTAAGCACTACTTGCGTCCAAGACTGTAGTACTCTCTTGACAATGTATAAGTGCAGTTTTGTGTGCACTCTTGCAACGCCAAACCATAAACAACATGATTGAGATCCCATTCAATATTATCATCCCAATAATGGCAATATTGATCGGGGTGAAACTCTCCTTGCATCTCTCTTGTCCTCATGTCAACAATAACACAAACCTTCTAAATTGTGTGCAAAATTCCAATTTCTCTTGATTTTCTGATTTTGCATGAAAACATGTTTTAAAGATGCATTTGGATTGTGTGGTATCATGTTTATGTGATTCAAGGTAAGTCGGTGGCTCATATTTAGTGTTTAGAAGCTGAGGCATGTAAACAAATGACATTTGTGTCCACACTTCTAAGGGGAGATTATACAGTGGTTTTCAATACTCCTTCCTCTGTGTTAGTGGGTTTATCCCACTAACCAGATTCGATCTGTGTACCTGGATTGTTTCGCAGTTTATTTTCTTTAGAAGAGGCACGAGCACTCGTATTTTCCGCTATTTCCCAATACATTACGAACATACACCGGGGGAAAAGGGAAAAAAAACATTGAAGTGGGAGACGACTTTTGTTTAGCTTCAATTTTTTGGTCACTTCGTGCCCTTTAGGGCCAACCTTTACGGATGTAAGCCATGACTGTGCATAGTTCTGCTGAGCAAACCTTTTTTTGTCTTCATTCATCTTTAACATTTGGGCCTTATCGTTAATCAGCTAACGTAAAGGTTATGGCGCTGTACTGGACTTGGTATCAACAAAATAAGCAAATGCCAAATTTTAAGTCATCTACATCGTCAAGATTTTTCCAACTTTACCTCCAACAGGACTCTGTAGCATCTACAATAGTCCTAAAGAATCCACACATTTTTTTTCATCCAAACGGCAAAAAAAAAGTACTAATTGGATGATTTTCAATGCAGAATTATTTACTGTTACTCCCTAACACTTTCATGAGTGACTGGTTGCCAGTTTCGGAGTTTTGCGGGTCAAAGGTCCGACACGCTTGATTTGTTGGTCACAAAACACGTGTGGATCTTGTTCTGTAGTAATTGTAAGATCCTGTTTGAGGCCAGTTTCAAATCTTGACGATGTCAGATGACTTTAAATACATTTTTGCATTTGCTTATGTTGATACCAAGTCCATGTACAGGCGGCATACCCTTTAACGTTTAGTCGATACGATAATTTCCCAAATGTTAAAAATTAATGAAAATACCAAAGTTTATGCTCATCAGAACAGAGCTGTGCTGTTCACCGTTTGTATTTTTACAATCACGATAGTAGGGATGCTAAAGACATCAAATTTTTTCATATATGCCACGGATTTGTGGTCAGTCGAAGACTGTACAATTGTAAGTTACCAAAATTCTTGACTTTGTGGGCACATATGGTGGACTGTGGCATCCCGTGTTTTTTACTGTACTGCCTCTCAGGCTTTGTAAGGGATATAGTAAGCCCCAGGTTCAAAATTCCAGTTGATCCATTTGAAACTGGTTTGCACTGGAACCCAGTTGAATCCAGTTGATCCCATTGAACTGTATCAGTTGAATTCCAGTTGAATCAGTTGATTCCGTGACGGAAAATGGAAACATTTTAAAACTAGTTTTTACTGCCCAGGGTTTGAACTCAGTTAAGCCCAGTTACAAACATTAATTTATAAAAATTTCTTAAAAAAAGGAAGGGGCGCCCCAATGAGTGAGTCTTGTTTGGGTTGTCATATGTGGTTGGGAATACTTTTGTAAGAAAGAACGGTAGACACAATATCATTGAATTCGCGAATTTTTTATTGCCAACTTTTTAGTACAAAAGTGTTTGAATAAGTATAAAAATGATATTATTGAAGTACAAGAATAAAGTATGAACAGTTTAGTTGTTGTTGAAAGTTGCAATTTTGTATAGGAAAATACCAAATTATTAGCGTATTAAGGGAAATATAGGAAATTTAGGAAGCTTTATTATTTTTGTAGCCAATCAAGGTAACGAAATTGTTTAAGTTGGGTCACATAGAAGCTATACTAAGAAAATACTTGGTTGTTTATAATCTTTTTGACGTTAAGAGTTGGCAATTGTTATTTCAGCATTTAGGGAGTGGGATTTGGTTTGAGGCACTGTTTGGCAGAAACTAGCTGATTGGGTGGACTTTGAGAGTTTGCCTTTTGGTTTGTGGCCAATGATAGGTTTAACATGACCGTTGCCCTTGATAGTGACCCTTGACTTCAGAAAATGAGGGTTTGCTTTGTTAACCATAATGGAGTTGGGTTTTAATTGAATAGCATATTTTCTAATGAGGGCATGTTCATTTTCACTTATTTTACAACATGAATTCACAAATTTGACTGGTTATGAGGCTTTTGACTTATTAAAAAATGATGTATCCTATGTTGGCACCTTTGATTTATAAACCGCTATTAAATTGCAATACAAATCTGCTTGTTCAATTTGTCATCACTCAAATTTGAAAGGTTATTTAGAGTAACATTACAGGTGAGACTTCAATCTTACATAAACGTTGCCATCAAGTAATCTTTTTGCATAATATGATGAGCCTAATTTGCCATAAATTTTGCGATTTTTCTGTTTTCTGCGACTATCGGTGATTTTATAACCACAAACAATCGTAAAAAAAAGAATGCTAGGTTTAAGAAGTTTCACCAGATTTGAAGTGTTATTTGGAATTATGATCCAGCAGGGCCCCTTATATAAAATAAATGTTTTAGACCAAGGACTCTTTCATTAATAATAATTTGCATATTAAAGCCTAAGTTTGCTAAAATGGTAAAGAGGAGCTTGTTCATTACGCCCAATCGGGCATACCCGATGTCCCAAAACAACTAGAATTCCGTCTCGCTTTCGTGGTTTTGCGTCGGGGTACCAGTTCGGGTTGTTTGGTTTTGTGCGGAACACGCCAGTGTTCCAGATTATACCAGGGTGTTTGCCAATCAACCCTTCTCAACACGACCCATCCACTTCATTTCTCACTTTCATTCTCATTTTCAAATCACCAATTAAAAACGAAGAAAAAAAATAACTTAAAAAAAAACCAATATATTTTAATTATTTTTAAAATGGAGTGTATTTTTTGTTTTTGATCATTTGCTCACTTTTTCTTTTTTTTATTCCATTTGTTAAATCTTATTTTATTTGGGTTCGCTTTTTTTTTGTCACTTTCTATTTTTTCATTTTTATAATGGTTTAAAAAAAAACATTTTTCTTCGGATCTTTTTTATGGATTTTTGTCATTTTTTTTCAATTTTTAATATTCGGGTTTTATTTCGATTCCATTATTTGTATTTTTAGTTTTTATACTTTGTCATTTGTCTCATTTTCAATGCTTATTTTTATGTTTCATATTTTTGTTTCGGTTCGATATTTTGATTTATTTCTTAAGTTCTTTTTAAACTTTTAATTACTTACTAACTTTTTTCGTATTTATGCTCAAGTTTCATTATTTATTATTGCTGTTTTTATTTTAATTAGTTTTTAAACTAAACCACGCCCATCTTTCCTGAACCAACTCCTTGCTTTTCATATTTTTATCAACTTGTATTTTTGTGCATTTTAGGTGCATTTTGTTATTATTTTTTACTTATTTTTTTGTTATTAACTTTTGTATTAGGACCAATGGAATTGATAGTTAGTTTTTCCAGTTTACCCGCCCACCCGCGCATTTTAACATTTTTGTCAAAACTTTTCTTATTTTGGTTAAAAGTCATTTTTGCAAATCTTAAACACAGCTCATAACTTTCAGCTCTCATAATATTCAGGCCATGTTGTCTTTCATTTTAACATATTTTTGGTGGCTGAGGCGGTTTACTTAGTGGTTAATACTGACAATTTTAGATATCCCTACAAATGCTCTGATCATACTCGCGATCGCGCTTACAAGATTCATCTTAAAAATTTTGATTTTTTTGAAGGAAGTATCCAACTGTTATAAAGTTCCGGTGTTAGATATATGAATTAAGGTTTAGACACCATCTTATACCATGACGTAACATTTATATGATCTTAAATACGAATAATGATGTGGACCTTCCTTTTTTTTCCGAACAGTCAACCGGAACTAACAATCCAATTCCATCGGGCCTTACTGATTTTTGTTTTTATTTAATCTGCTTATATTTATTGTTATGTATTTTTAATTAATTTTAATTTAATCTGTTTTTCTGTAAATTCTTGTTTCCTCTTATTCTTTTTTTTATTTGTCATGGTAGCGTTTTCTATTTTTCACTCATTGTCAATTGTTATTCTTTTGAATTTTTATTTTGTATTTTTAATTCATATTGTAAATGTATTTTCTTTTGTTTTCCCTTGTATTATTTTTTTTTATTAACTTTTGTTATTAATTTAATTTGCCTTATATTATTTGTATGTATTTTAATTAATTTTAAGTAATATTGTTTTTCTTTTAAATCTTATTTGTTATTTGTCTTTTCTTTTTTATTGTAATTTAGCGTGTTCTTTTTTTCACTCATTGTTCATTGTTAATGTCTTTGAATTTTTTATTTTGTATTTTATAATGTTTTAATTTATTTTCTTTTGTTTCCGTTCTAATTTTGTCAGTTTTCATTATTCTTATTTTCATTTTGGCCTACTTATTCCCAACTCGTGATTCAATTTTAGCTGTGTAGGTTGTTTAAAAAAAGAAAAAAAAGGGGGAAAGGAGACAAAAAGCAAAACACGGCACATCTTTCTGGTAACAACAGCTCGACAGAACAAAATAAATAACAACAATTGACAAATCAACTCCTACCGTTCGCACCCGGACACACGGGGGAAAATAATGCATGAGTGTCAGCGCCTTAGCCCGCTGGGCCATACATGAACTTACTATATCTTTGTGTAATCTGCTCATTGATCACAGTGATGGAATAAAACGCTCGAGGTCACAATTGACCTGACCCAATTATGGCGCTTACGTGGAGGAATCCATCATAGAGCGGTTTGAAAAATATTCCTTAAAATTTCGCAAGGAAAATGGAGAACTTCTTCTGATGAAAATCCCCTCTATGATGCCGAAAGAATTAATTTTTAGGTAATCGGGTAATTCATCGTAGCACTCCTCAACATATATTTTCAACCATATTGGAATCCGCTATGTAACATAATGTGAGTCACTTAATCCCCAATTTGACTACAGTTTCCTACGGCGGTCCGGAAAGTTGTAGTAGTCCTGTGTCAAGACTGCGAGATAATTTATTAGGTACTATGCCCTAATAATACAACCGTTATCCTCCCGAAACAAGGGGTTCTATTGAGATTTTTGCATCAGAGGGTCACCGTACTATGTTTGGTTTTGAATATGTATCGTCAATTGGTCTGAACCTATAGACCTCTCGGAAAATTGAACGTTTTTGCGGTACTTCGGTGCTCGCAAACACGGAAAATAAGGCAACGCATCGCTTACGTGCCGCGTCCGCTTGTACTTACCGGACCGCAGGAACAGTTTCCAAAGCCAAGCTAATAGGTGCGCCCGTAGGCCCCCCTAAAAACAGTCAAACAGTTAGTTCCGTCTCGGAAAATGGAACAACTTTCAACTGGTATCAACTGGAATTTGACTGTGAGGGGCGTAATCTTAGGCGGAAAACCAAGCAACTCGGGTCTAGTTTCAGATACTCATGCTGTATCTATTGTTAGTGTGTAATTACGGCGTCCGGAAAGTGTGTAGTCTGTGGTCAACAGACTACGAAAGATTTAATCTAAATTGGTACTGCTGCGAGAGATTAACGTTATCAGTCCGTCAAGAGAAATGTGTTTAAATGAAACTCAATCTCAATATCTCCGGAGAAACGGAGGGGTTCTATGGAATTTTTGGCATCAGAGGGGCTTTACTATGTGTTGTTGTAAATATGTATCGTAATTGGGTCTGAAACCTATAGCACCACCATCGCGCGAAAATTGAACGTTTTTTCGGGTACTTCAGTACTCGCAGACACGGGAAAGTTAACACGAATCTCTACGGGCGAATCCATTTTCCCACAATGCTTTTAGGTATTATTCCATTCCAGCTTGGAATTTTCAACACACGGGTTTCATTTTTTTTTTTCAATTTTTGAACCAGTAAGTACGTACTACCGGACCGCCGTAGTGGTGTATTGTTCCCTTTTCTAGCTGTTTGATGAATTTAAAAACTTGATTTTTTGGATCGAACTTGTTTTATGCAATAATGAATTTTTTTAAAAATATGAAAATTTTTGGCGGCAGGTTTTGGCACATGGCGGGCGTCGGACGCAAATCTAAAACTTTCATTCCGCATGGCCTTAAAAGGAGCATTTCGTGAATCCACAGCCTCTTCCCCCGACTTACAAAATATATTGAGATTTTTATCTCATCTGACACCGTTACCTGAGTTTATCCTGTGGTGCGCCATCTTATAGTGCAATTTGGTCTCAATCTGTAAGAACTTCGCAATTTTTGTATTTTCTTCCGCAACTGACCAGAAATTACATCACAGTAAGCCTAGATTATGGGACCGGGAAACGAGCAATTGCTCATAACACCAAAACAAGACCGCATCCTTGTTTCCTCCGGGTTAATTATTCGACATTCCACAAACACACCTTTACAAACTGTCCCTCTTGACACACATCGCCGCCCATTGTTGAATCTTCTTTGGCATTCTTTGGCAAATCTTCACTGCCCGAGGGAGTTTTTCTCAAGCCATCATTACGGCTTGAGCGTACGGCGGTCCGGTAAATATATATACTGTTTCTAACATTGAAATCGTAAATTGAAACGAAGCGTTTGTGAAATTCTCAGACTTAATAATACCACACCGAGAGGCATGTTGAAAAGATGCGGCCCGAGCGATTGCGTGTTTCACTTTTTCCGTGTTGCCGAGCACCGAAGTACCCGACACGAACGTTCAATTTGACTCGCTAGGTTCTATATGTTCAGCAGACCCAATTGACGATACATAGGCCTATTGCAAAACAAACATAGTAACGCCCCTCTGATGCAAAAAGCAAAATCTCCCTAGAACCCCATTCGTTTTCCCGGAGATATTTGAGATTTATATTTCATTGCATGCATTCGCTATGACGGACTGATTTATAGGTTAATCTCTCTCTGCAGTACTCTTAAGATACTAAATTCTTTTGCACTCTGTTACATAACTACTTACTTTCTCCGGACCGCCGTAGGCTGAGAGTGGGAAACTGTCAGATAGCGTTGAATTTGAATTTTTGTACTTGAGGTACACTGAGATTGCGCAAATACTTGGCCTATCGTAACAATTTTATGGCACCAATAGTCCTAACTAAATTGTCAAGTTAGCTGACTTAGTTTATAATTAGGTTTCATATTTTGAAAACGACGAAAAACTTTGAAAATACGTGAAAAATCTACCTTCGTAGCTTCTCAATTCTCGAATTGCCTGCGGTCAAAAGTCATGCAACACGTCAGGCTTACAAAAGCTAGTGAGCTAATTGGTCCTTTTTGTCAGGAACCCATTTCTACCATCATATCGACCACACTGAGTGCGTTGATTTCGCGATATCCAAGGTTAAGACCCAATGACGATACATAGGCCTATTGAAACCAAACATAGTACGGACCCTCTGATGGCAGAAATCTCCATAGAAACCCCTTGGCTTCCTTAGATATTTGAAATTTAGTTTCCTTTGCATGCATTCGCTATGACGTACTGATAACGTTAATCTCTCGCGCAGTACTATTTTATTAGATATCTTTTGCAGTCCCGTGACCCAGACTACTTACTTGCCGGACCGCCGTAGCCGAGGTGGGAACTCTGTCAGATAGCGTGGATTCGGATTTTGTACATTGCGGTACACTGTAATTGCGCAAAATTACTTTCCTATCGTAAACTATTTACTCACCAAACTATTCCGAACTATTGTCCTAGTTAGCTGACTAGTTTATAATATAGGTTTTAATTTTTGGAAACAGACGAAAAACGTTAAAAATACGATCCATACAAGCAATTTTTCTTACCTTTTCCCTGCTTAATTCCGATGCTGCTGTCAAGTCTCACACACCAGGCTTCCAAAACTAGAAAAGCTAAGTGGTCTTTGTGTCAGGAACCCGCTTCTAACATCAGATCGACCACCTGATTCGTTGATTTTGCATCTCCAAGGTACCGCGAAACTGTTTTTTCATTCCTGTTCAAGCTAATACGCAGAGCCTTTAACACATGCTTTGCTGCTAGGAGTCAAAGACGTAGTTGCAGTCTAGAATAGCCGGCCAATTAGCAATGCAGATACGGAATCGGCGGCGCTTTGACCGAGCAGTACAGATTCTATGGGAGCGTAAATGGTGGTGAATGCTTACTGATGCTTGAGTAATTCTATTTTAGATGCCGCGGTATCGTCGCGTTGCAGACGAATTAACTGTAAAGGGTGGAATTTTTGATCCTACCTTGCACTAATTGTGCCGCTTTCATTCAGTCACATTCAATCACCCTCATCATCACCCCATCTTAAAAAGTACAAGCTTTGAAAAAAATAAATGTATCAGGGGGTGGTCCTAACATGGCATCACTTCAGAAACCATATTCCTTCAAAGTTATTGATTCAAGGGCGCTTTGTTATTTTGGGTTGGCTAAGAGGTCACGGATCGAACTATCCCTCGGCCAAGAAGGCGAAGTCATTATTTACACATAATCACGGTCTCTTGCGGTTGGAATGAGATACAAACACGTCAATGAACGTCACGTAACAGATCACAGCTTTAGTCCGTGACAGTCAGACCACCTGGTTTGACCGCCGTTTTTTGTTTTTTTACCATTGGAGTAAAGGACAAGGTCGAATTAAAAAGTCCAGTTTCTTCTTTGGAGTAAGGCTCATTCATAAAGAAGTTGCACTGCTGTATGGAGCTGTTATCAACCTTTTAGGGCATGTCCACATGCCAATATTTACCTTTCAAAGTAATTATTCCATACGAAGGCCGAACCATGACCTCAAACCCTAACACTCTGGCAGGCTGTACATTGTGAGGACTTACTACCAGACCCATACACCACACTTTCATCATACTTGCACTTCCATAGACCACAAACTACCACAAAATTGATTGTGGTTATTGTGGTTTGCTTAGTAGTTATCTAAATCATAATATACCAATTGGAGTACTCATCATATATACAATATACCACAGTAAGAATCAAAAAGCTGCACCATAGCCCACAATGTACAGGGCTCCAAATAAGTTGCGGGCCCAGAGGAACCTTGGTGTTATAGGCTTACTTGGCGCTTGGTCGGGTGCGGATGTACGTGAATGTTCATGATAAGATCACATATCACAAACTACCAAAACTATTGCCGGTTCTGTAACTATCATTCCCCACAAATATTTACCTTGTGGCGTTTTTTTGTGTGTCGAGCCTTGTTTGGGGGATAACAAATAATTATGAAAACAATACTGAGTACATTTTTTATTTCTGTAAACCATATATGAAACTATTATAATTATTACACTTGTTTTTTATAAATCATCCACATTGCTATTATGCGTCAATATGGGTCCGTGGGTGGTGGACGGGGAAAACAATGCCTTTCTGAAATTTTCCTCGGAATCACGTGAATATTGCAAATAAAACCCGCTGCAATGAATCTATCACGTCGTAACATGTGCTGTATTTTTTGTGCAGGTTTTTTATTTTTTAAAGATTCAAAATTTATAATTCTATATGGGAAAGCATAGATTTTTCACCACAAAATGCAACGAGTGCCGTTTTCGTTTTGTTTTTGTGAATGAAGAGGCTTTTTTATTAATAATGAATTTTTTAAAAATAATGAAAATTTTTGGCGGCAGGTTTTGCACATGCGGGCGGAGGACGCACAAAAATCTAAACTCATTCCCATGGCCTTATAAAAGGGATTTCGTGATCCACAGCCTCGTCCCTGACTTAAACAAAATATATGAGATTTTTATATCATCTGAACCGTTAGCCTGAGTTTATCCCTGTGTGCCAATTCTAAGGGCAAATTTGGTCTCATCTGTAAGAAATTCGCCAATTGGTATTTTCTGTCCGCAACGGCCAGAAATACAGCACAGTAGCCTATGATTATGGCCCGTGTAAACGAGCAATTGCTCAACACAAAACAAGACGACCGCGTTGTTTCCGGGTTAATTTATGCGCATGAAACACCATTTAAGTGTCGTCTTGACACAGCGCCGCCCATTGTGAATCTTGGCAAACCTTCACTGCACTAGGGTGTTATCAACCACATCATTATCTGCTGAGCGTACGGCGGTCGGTAAGTACGTATATACGGTTTCTAAAATTGAAGAGCCGTAAATGAAACTAGCGTTTGCAAATTCCTCAAGACTGAAAATATACCGAAAGGCATTGTTGGAAAAGGGAATGCGGCACGTATAGCGATTGTGCGTTCACTTTTCCGTGTTTTGCGGAGCACCGAAGTACCCCACACAGACGTTAAATTTTCTCGCCTAGGTTCTATAGGTCAGACCAATGCGATACCTAGGGCCTATGAAAACAACCAAAAACATTCAGTACCGGACCCTCTGATGCAAAAAAGCAAAAATCTCCATAGAAACACTTCGTTTTACAATTTGAGATTAGTTCTGTTGCAGGCAGTCGCTATGACGGGACTGATTTATAGGGTTTAATCTCTCGCGCAGTACTTAGATAATATCTTTTGCACTCTGTGACATAGACTACTTACTTTCCGGACCGCCGTAGGCTGAGGGTGGGAAATCTGTCAGATAGCGTTGAGTTGGAATGTTTGTACATTGCGGTACAATGGATATTGCGCAAAATAGTTGGCCTATCGTAACGATTTATGCACCAAGGTATTCCTAACTAAATTGTATAGTAAGCTGACTAGTTTATAATATAGTTTTATAATAATTAGGTAAAAAAAAAAAAAAAAAAAAAAAACGATGAAAAATACGTTGAAAAATTTCTTCCTTATTAGCTGGCTCAATTCTCGATTGTTGCTGTTAAGTCATGCCACACGCCAAGCTTAAAAAACTAGTGGCTAATTGGTCTTTTTGTCAGGACCATTTCTAACATCAGATCGAACCACCTGATTCGTTGATTTCGCGATTATTCCAAGGTTAAGACCCAATGACGATACATAGGCCTATTGAAAACAAAACATAGTAAGGACCCCTCTGAATGCAGAAATCTACATAGAACCCCCCTTCGCTTCCGTAGATATTTGAGATTTAGGTTTCATTGCATGCATTCGCTATGATGGGATGATAACGTTAATCTCTCGCGCAGTAACCTAATTAGATAATAGCTTTTTGCAGTCGTGACACAGACTATTACTTTCCTCCGTACCCGCCGTAGGCTGAGGGTGGGAAATCTGTCAGATAGCGTTGATTTGTGAATTTTTGTACATTGGCGGTACCTGGAATTGGCGCAAAAATACTTGCCTTCGTACGATTTACAGCACCGAAATATTCCTAACTAAATTGTCTAGTTCGCTGACTAGTTTAATAATATAGGTTTATTATTTGGAAAAACGAACAACCGTGAAAATACGATCCTAAAAGCAATTTTTCTTACCTTTTCAGCTGGCTTAATTCTCGATTGCTGCTGTCAAGTCATGCCACACACCATGCTTACAAAAACTAGAAAGCAATTGGTCTTTTTTTTCAGGAACCCATTTCTAACATCCGATCGACCACCTGAGTCGTTGATTTTTTTGCGATATCCCAGGTACCGCGAAACCGTATTTTCATTCCTTGTTCAAGCTAAATCGCAGAGCCTTGAACACAGGCTTTGTGCTGCGGAGTCAAAAGACGTAGTGGATGTCTAAGAATACCCGGCCAATTAGCGATGCGGAAACGGAATAGGTGGCCCTGTGTGCCAGCAGTACAGATTCTATGGGAGCGTAAAGGTGTGATGCCGTACTGATGCGTTGAGTGAATTCGATTGTTAGCTCCCGGTAGCGTCGAGGGCTGGCTGAAATTAACGGTAAAGTGTGGAATTTTTGATCCTAACATGCACTATTTGCCGCTTCACCGCCTCTTAAAATAACAGCTTTGAAAAAAAAATAAAATGGAAAAATGATGCAGGGGGGTGCAGAAAAATGGCATAAACTTCAGAAACCCTATGTCCTTCAGAGTTATTTTGATCACGGGCGCGGTTTTTCTTTTGGGTTGACTAAGGAGGTCACGATCAGCAACGAGTCCCTCTCCAGAAGGAGCAAAAGTTCATTAATTTACACATAATCAAGGTCTATTGCCGGTTGAATGCGAATACAAACACGTCAATGAACGTCACATGTATGATCACATGCCTTTAGTCCGTGACAGTCAAGCCACCTGGTTTGACCGCCGTTTTTTGTTTTTTAACCATTGGAGTAATTAAAAGGTCAATTAAAAATTCGCAGATTTCTTCTTTGGCAGTAAGGAGGGCTCATTCATAAAGGAAGTGGCACTGTGTAATGGAGCTGTTATCAACCTTTTAGGGCATGTCCCATGCCAAATATTACGCATTTCAAGAATTCCATACAAGGCCTACCATGAAACACTTCATATCAACCTAGACACTTGCAGGCTTTAATTGTGAGGACGGACTACAGATCAACACTACAAAAACCACAACTTTCATCATACTTGCACTTCCATAGACCACAAACTACCACAAAATTTGATAGTGGTATATTGTGGTGTATGCTTAGTAGTTAGATAAATCATAACTATACCAAATTGGAGTAACTCATCATATACTACAATATACCACAGTAATAAACAAAAAGCTGCACCATAGGCCACAATGTACAGGGCTGCCAAGAGAAGTTGCGGGCCCAGGGGAACCTTGGTGTTATAGGCTTACATGGGCGCGGGTCGGGTGCGGGATGTACGTGAATGTCAATGATAAGATCACATACCACAAACTACCACAAAATATTGCAGGTTCTGTAACTATCATATACCACATATTACCTTGTGTGCATTTTTGTGGTGTAGAGCCTTGTTAGGGATAACAAATAATTATGAAAACTATGACTGAGTACATTTTTTATTTCTTGTAAACCAATATATGAAAATATTATAATTAATTCAAACAGTGTTTTATAAATCATTCAAACATTGCTATTGCGCAATGATGGTCACGTGGGTGGTTATGACGGGGAAATACAATTCTGAAATTTTCCTCGGAAAACACAGGTGAATATTGCAAAAACGACCTCGCTTGCAATGAATACTATCACGTAGTACATGTGCTGTATTTTGTGCAGGTTTTTAAGATGTCAAAATTCATAAATTCTATGGGGAAAGCATAGATTTTTCACCAAAAAATGCAACGGAGTGGCCGTTTTCGTTTGTGTTTGCGATGATCAGTAAGGTATCATGATGGAAAATTTTATTAATCGAACTGCACATGGGTACAACATTGACCTTGTGGATTCATTCATAAAAAACTTCTCAGCATGATGAGTCCTCAAGCAAACTTCTGGTTCACTGAACGCTAGCTGGCGGTCATTGACGTCATTAATTAGTGAGGCAACTCATTAATTAGCCTAATCTAATTTCTAAGTACTTGTGTTTGTGCAACCCAAAAATCGGCAAGAAATGCGGATCAGCCTTCAAATTTGAGAATAAGCTTTTCTCAAGGCATATCTCAAGAAGTGATCAATGAATAAAACAGAGTGCTGAAATCACAAAAAATGCACCTGGAGAATTTCTGCCCATTGACGTACAATCAAGGGTCATACCAAGGGGGAATGAATCAGTATACTGCCACCACTTGATCGAGAAACTCATCCGTCAACTGCGCCATTGGATATGGACTAGAGACCGAGCCTATTGTAAATTTGGTTTTAAGGGCCCATACCTATTTACCACCCCCCCTGGTCGCCGCTAATCTGGGAATTCCCTCAAGCTTCCGCAGCCTTCCCAGCCCACACAGCTTTTAGCAGCCTTTGTATTATTTGCAATGACAAATATCTTATTACCATACAATCCTATGCTAATGTCTATCAATGGCCACTAAATGTCATTGGCCCGCCGAACGAAGTTCGTGAGGGGACTATAAATGGCTCTGTCCGCGTGTCCGTATGTATGTCGTGACAAAAATGTTACCCTGGAACATTTGGGGATAGCTTTTTTCTGGATGAGCCTAGATAGCCAAACTTTGGTATATTGTCAGAAGTGGAAACACCCCTACTAACCATGTAATTCATTCCCTCCCCAGGGTCCTTCCTCCCCCTGGTCCTGGTCTGTCAGGGGTAGGAAAAAGGTCATATCCTGCAACAGAAAATGTAAACATTTGCCATATTGTGTACAATTTATCTGGAGTTCCATAAGGGCTATGCTATGATGATGTAACTTGGTGGAAAGAAGCGGGTTGATGAGTGTTCCTCAATCTGATTAGATATTGGGCGTAAATATTCCTAATTAAGTAAATCTAATTTGCATATTTAAGAAATTATTAGCGATGAGTGCTTACCTTAACTCCAAGTTGATGTATTCCAAATTGCATCTCCTCGAGGCAGATCACGAAATCCCAAAAAAACTACCACACTTTTTTTAATAAAACTGACCTGGTCCCCCCTAACTCTATGACGTCATATTTTGACGTCTGGCAAACACCTATGACTCCTCGCCTCTTTAAACTCTTGGCTCTCATCAACACGGTAACTTCTTTCCTTGGTCTCCATGTTTTGAGCACCTTTTTAGACGGTGTGCTTGCTTTGAAAGCCCAAGAATCCCCCTTATCCTAATAAAGCTCTATTATCTTTCCTGGTTAGATTTTTGCTTAGAATTTTTGTCAGGAAGATCGGGAATTTTTAGTTAATATTTCCGACTTCACCGTGGTGAATCTTTCCATTAGGTTCAGAATTTTGCACCATGGTATCCAATTATGGGGCATCGACCTTTTTCCGACTTAAGTAACAGGGACACGGGTCAATCGCTTCGTTAGCCACACACTATTGATTCTCTTTGTTATCTCTTATGAATAGCCTTTGTATGAGAATTCAGTGCGTATTGACTGTACTTAATAACCTGTTCCTTTGTGTTTCTCCGACAGGCTATGTTCCTTATCTTTGTCCCTAGTCATAGGAGATAAGTCTTAGCGGTCTGTTATGAAATGTGATTAGTGTTCAGAGTTATTTCTATACATTGATTAACTGATTTATTCAAGCGTATATATATTTAGTACAGTCTGTTTCACCGGAGTGGTTTGGCGGCTCTTGTGTTATTTGCGGGTAGCGTATCGCGAATAACGAACAATGGCCACGAACCCCACAGCCTTACCGTGCTCATCTTGCGGCGAGTTCGTTCCACCTTTGTCCTCGCACTCTTGTTCTGTCGCCCGACGGGTGCTTCTTGGGCTCCGACCTCGGCCGTCTACAGGTAAGCCTGGTGGTGCTAAGAGACGGCTCCTACCGCAAGGGCGGGGTAGTAAATCGCGTGGGGGCTACGGCTCCTGGTTCTGTAGCAGCTGTTTCCCAAGGGGTTATGGCAGCTTCAGATACCAAAGCTTCTACCGCGGGCGTTTCTCGTGAGACGTCAGCGGTGGTGGCAGGGACTACTAGCGAATTTCCTCTGGGATTAGTAGCCGGTGGTTCTGGGGTATCGACGCTGGGTGTAACTAGCGTAGCTCCCTGTCAGGGTGAGTTCGAGCGGCAGCACCTTCCGCGGTTTCTACTCGAGTAGATTCAGCGGGTGTGCACCGTGTGGATTTGGGCGGAATTCCGCGGGAACTCGGCCCGTTTCACGCACCGACGACCACGGTAACTGTGGTGCGGGGAGCTATTCCTGGGGATAGCTGCCGTATGCACTGCAGGAGTGGTGTCTGTTGATCAGGGTGGCCTTGGGATGTCTAGACAGTCGCTAGACAGATCCGGTCATGCTTTTAGCGCCCAGACAATGGGTCCATTGATCGGCTCAGACACTATTCAACCTGGGGACAATAGGGGCTTAGCGGCGCCAGGATTTCATTATCCTCAAAGTCCCGCCGGCTTGGCTGGGGTCTTTAGTGCATGGTGATCCACCCATATCGGCCACTAATGTCTCTCTTCCTCAACCACTTGCTGCCTTGCATCTGTGGTTTCGGCCGATGTGGACCTGCTGGCAGGTCGTCCACGGCTTCTTCCTCAGATACCGGATCTAATCCGGGTGCCAGGCGGGGGAGACAGTCCACCACATCTCGGTGGCCGCTGTCAGGAGACGCTTTGAAAAGGGCGGATTTTCAACGGGGTCTACTTGCCGCTCGTGGTAGAAGGAACTCTACACTCAAAGTTTACTCTGGGCGTCTGGGTTCCTACTACCGGTGGTG
>JAMKCH010016633.1:0-23251 GCA_023653785.1 Ophioderma brevispina | reverse complement strand
GCAATCCATTGATATATAACTTGTATGCCAAATATTGCCGCTTGAGTTCGAAATCTCGCTTTCAAAACAGGTATATTTGCGTGTATTTCAATGGGGCAGTTATTTACTGGTGTGCGCCCTTTGAATTGAAACAAAAATGATAATGGGGAAATTACTAATGCCAGGAAACAAAATTCCATTGATTTTATTTTGATTGGGAAAATCAGATAATGGGTAATTACTTGCTAATTATAAGAAACCAAAATGAATGTTATGAACCATTGTCTATAATTTTACCAATTTTGGCAGCCATTTTGGACGCCATCTTGATTTGCTTGTTAACATCTCAAATGTGTAATAGGACCATAAAACGAAGCAAGAAAGTTGGTTTAGTATAGTCATGGGGTACACGGGACTCCGTAGATAAGCGACTATACCCCGGGCGACTATATCACAATGCTTACCTATTACCCGGCTGTCAAGATTGTATGACTTGACATTCCAACCACAAAATCCCACTATAGTTACTGATGAAATTAAATTAGTTGTCACGTGATTGATCAGCTGATCCAAAAATCGTACACTGCTTCCTATATTTCTTGGAGAACCTTTGAAAACTTTAGCACTTGTAGTCAAGTGTAGTAGTACTCAAGTGCATTTATCTTATAAAGAAAGTGCAAAATCTGCTTTAGGTAAGGGTAGATATTGCTAAATTTAGTAGGGAAATATCAAAGAAAGACAATTGTGGGGTTTCGAGGTATACATGAACATCCAATTATATCATGAAATAATATGTCTTCAAATTAAGTTAATTGATTATGCTTAAAAATAAAAGTTTAATAAAAAAAATGCAAAAATTGACTTTTTTCCCCCAAAAAATAAGATATTTAGCCCAAATGACACCACCAAAATCTCATTCTGTCACTTTTGTCTTATAGATGCAATGAGCCCAAGTAATTATTTATCATTTGATACCAAAATCATCTTTCTAGCCTAAAAGGTAGTCTTTTTACAAGGAAAATACCATTTTTGGGTGTTTTATTTGAAAAAACATGACTTTTCGTAAAAAAATGCATATTTTCACCCTCAACCCGACGGCTGCTGCAACTAAGACCTTGATTTTCGGATTCAGCACAAAATTTAGAAAAGACTATCCCTCTCAACCTTTTGACCTCAGACAGTGCATTAAATCGATGCTATGCTATGTATTCCAACTAAACAATCGTGAACGTCATTTTGGCCATGCTTAGGTCACCTGTCTATCTCATACTTCAGAGATAAACTTTTCTTTAACTAAACATTTGTTAAAACCTTTTGGAATATGCGCCAAAATCTTAAAATTTAGCACCTTAAAGTCTAAAACAATAAAATCAAATCTTAAACCGTTGGGGTTTTCCCAGACAAATTTTGACCTTTGTCCTGACAAAGGTAGACCGTTGTACCATCATGAAAAGTTCATGGAAAAAGTTCAATATTTAAGATTTTATTTTATTGCTTCAGATTTTAAGGTATTATTTCTTAGCAAAGTAAACCAGATAAAGTCAATCGTTTACAATATCATGACACAAAATTAAACAAAGGAGTAAAATGCCAAATACTGAATTAAACTTAAAGCATTCAAGATAAATTTGATGAAATGTGTCGCCAACGGAACCAATAATGGATACGTTTGTTTCATCTATCAACTATATGACGAAAGATTAAATCTTTCTTTGAAGGTTGTACAAATGTAAACAATTGAAAAATAAATTTGATGTTAGGTCTTACAAACTTTCAATAATTAACGAAATGAGTTATGAGTTGTAATAGTTCTGTAGCTACGCATGCATATCATGGTGGACCAACAAAAAATCAATATTGGTGGAAATCCAGTATTTAATAAAAACCACTGTGTTTCAAAAGGATGTAAAGGATGTTCTATTTTAAAAACAATATTCTGGATGAAAATTGTCGTTCCATGACTTTTGCCAATTTTATAAGAACGGTACTCTCACTGCTTTCAATTTAATCCCTTGACTAAAAACATGATAACGGAATTCAAAGAGCTATACAGAAATTATGGAATCGGCAAGATCAGAGGCGGAGCTCCCTCGACCCCAGCTTGTCAGAGGCTTTGCCGAGCCACTTGCCCCTAAAAGAAATTACAGAGTCCCAGTGTAGGCCTATATTTATGTGAATAAATGTTGCATGTAAAAAAATGAACAAATTATCAGCCCGCCAAAAATTCACTATTTCCCCTTGTTCCCGCTGCCATCCCCATTGCAAATTGCAACGTCTAGCTACTCTAGCTAAGGAGTGAATTCTATTCGTTTAAGAAGTTAAATGAGGGACAGCACGTTTTGAGTGGAAACAAAGAAGTGAAAGTTGACTTTTTGATAACAATATTCCACCTTTTTCGGAGTGAACAATTCACTTTGACGCTCATTTTAGATTGAATTTTTACCATCATTCCAAAAGGTGTTGTCCTCCATTTCACACTTTCACTCTTTTCCACTCTTTCCACTCTTTGTACTAGGTTTACCAGTGGAGAGTACGCCCCTGTGTAAGATAAAATAATCAAACTTAGAAAATATTTCAATACCATGGAGTGTTGAATAAAAGCAAAAAAACAAGGTTGTAAGGTTTTTGATACTTTGATGAAATTACTTTCAAACATATATAAATTGTAATGAGCTGAATATTTAAGTTTATAAATAACTTTAAGTCACGACAGTTTCAATACAGAGTAATTCATAGAATATTGGCTACATAAGGTTTTAGTTACCATGGTTACAGAGGCAAGTAGCAGCAACAACAAACACTGTATTGGTATTCCTTGAGAATTTGCTTAACGTATAGATTCACAAATAATAAGTACGAGGTTGAAGATACTATATTAAAGTTACAGGAAGCAAGTGCGGTTATAAGATTTTTAATTGGGCAAAATTTTAGTTCGAGCACCAGTGTTTTGGATGCGTTGATCATTTTGAAGGTGCATTAGTGGCGATTATTTTGTTAATCCATCTTTGCCGCCATTGGCCAATGGTTTAACCCTGGGAGACCCTGCATTTTGCATCTGCAATGCTTGCGATATGTTTAAACACCTTAAGTTCTTTCATTTTGTTGCTCCAAAGCCCTATGATTTATAGGTAAAATACGTGTACACACAATGTTCAATTAGAAATACTAGCCAAAGATTGTATTATTATCACTGATAAATGAGCGCTGGTTCAAAGATTAATATGGTTGATTTTAACATGGAAACTAAGTTGCGCCGTACCAAATGAGCTCTTGAAAAGAATAAGGCCCCAAAAAAATGTTGTATTGGAGTAACCCGCCCTACCCTAATTTTGAAAATCAAGCCCTGTACAAAAGTATACCTACCCTAATTTTTTTTATTGATTTTCAAAAATCTTATTTTTCAAGTTGTTTGTACCCTGATTTTTAACCGATTTCCTCAATATTTTTTGTGTTTTTTGTGTTCTGGTGTAACTTTGGCAACTTCTCTTTAAGATTTTCAATAATAAGAGTCAAAATTATCAATATTAATAACATTACATAGACTATGTGTGATGATTTGATGTAGTAATGCACTATTTAAAAAAAAATCCGCCCGCCCTACCCTATTTTGCGCTGGCCCGTTACTCCAATACAACAATTTTTTTGGCCTAAGGACTGTAACAATATAATTGCTTCTCTCCCCAAGTATGGTTACCTTACAGTTTTCACCGTATTCAACGTTGCGATGTTTGCTCTAGCGGTAGCGACAGGAGAAACAAACTAGTGTGTAGATCTGAGTTTAAACTCTTTGGTCTTTTGTCTGGGTCGTCTGGTGCAACCCATTCCAGGCTGATCTGTGCTCGCAGCGGTTCCATGATGGCGTACACCAGATGCGCATTCAATTGGTCGCTGGTGTTCCAGCGTTGTGCAAATGTAAGCACAATGGCAGGCTTCATGAGCGGACACCGCTGATTCTTTAACTTCTGTTGGTCCTGAACGTACGCCATTAGAGCCTGCTTGTATTGGACATAGTTGAAGATCAGAACAGGACTTCCTCTGGTAATCTCTTGCGTTTTCTTTACATCTGGATAATCAACTGTGCTCCAAAAGAAGATTTTGCAAAGACAGTGTCTAATGGCATATATATTGCCATTACTCGGGTCACTCCATACGTGTATCCTGCAGGAAAGAATTTATAAAGAAGAAAAAATGTTATACATAGAAAATCTGCAGAGAACCTTATTTCAAAGTTAATAATCACACCATAAAGTTATGTATCAATTGAACTTTCATTACACAAGTATTAGAACATGATAATTAATATGTGATCCTTGGTATTTTGTACTCTGGAAAACAGCATCTTATAGTAGATTCAAATTTCGTGAGACTTCTTGCATATTTCCATAGGGGTGATATTGATAAGTGGTTCAATCCCCGGTCACGATGCGACTAGGCCTTTGTTGCCATTACAAAACATATTGTGTTCATGGTACAAAGTTACTCAACAGAATCGGCTCACTGTAAACTGATGCATTCAGTTCTACAATTGTCTGTAAATGATAGGACTTATGCCATGGTTGGCCGGGATGTCAAATCCGCTTTAATATAAGGTTGGTCCATTTTTAAAACTTTGTCGTGTTATGTGTGCATTCATATAAGAATGCATTATTTCTCCAATGCTATGATAAGGAATGATATCACCAATACCAATGAAAAGCTACAATACAGTCTCCAACCTGTATTTTCAACTCGTACATGGTACGGGTTTTACAGAAATATGTACCTACAACGAATGGTATGAAATACGGAAATTTAAAGGAAAATACCAACCCCTTTTCCATGGCTTCAAGAACCTTATTGGTGTATTTGATCTGCTTCCCGGTTATTTCTTTCTCCTCCTGATTCAGTTCATTCTTATAGAACATTTTATCCCCAACATTCCTTGTGGCTTTCAGCAGCGGAAGACTGATTGGTTCAATGTCTGTGCGCTTTTCTTCTTCGGAAGGTTCATTGTGGTATATCAAAAACCCACCAGAGCGGCTAACTTTCGTCTTCGACATCGTAATTGTACGGTAGCACACTTCGACTCTCAAATCGTGATCTAGAAAAGAGTAAGCAGTATATATTTTTTTTTATTTTCTAATTGACAAATTACTAGTAAGTAAAATATGGTCAAATCTAGACTACTTTTACTACTACTACTCCAATGCCAACTAAATTAGACTAAAGTAGTCTGGGTCTTATTTTTACATAACAACAAATGATTGATTGAAGAACTTGGAATGGACAAAAAACAATTCATAAATTATATTGGGTTGATTTGCAGAGCTATATTGGGTCCCGTTTAAACACTGTTTTCAGGGATGAGGGAGTGCAGCAATGTTGTTATCTCAAGAATGAACTAGGATACACAGAACCGTTAGAAATTAAGTTCGAGGTTAAATTAAATCAAACTTTCCTGCTGGAAGGGGAAAAGAGGAAACATACTTGTGTTATTTATGGAACTCACATTCTGGAAGATCAACGGGTTTCTCGGGGTGTGCACTTGAAGAAGGCCGCTGCACACTTGCATGAGGAGTGGAATTGTTCACTCGTTTTTTGGACCGCTTCTTGGTTTTCACTTTCTCCGGCTGCGCGACAGACCCAGAAACGGTGGTATCCATGATGTGATGATCTGCTTGGTTTGGTGTCGGAACTGGCATCGCTCCTAAAAAAATCCGGAAACTTTCGGTTGAAAGATAATCGCAATTGCATTGCCTTTTAAATTCACGCAATTGGAGGATTTCTTTTTCACGCAATTTCAACCAGAGTGGCGTAATGTAAAATCATGCATGCGGTTTAACGCAATAGCGATCAGCATACAGGAGCAGTATATTACTTGTATATACGTGCTTAGGAAAATATTTCTGCTAGGATTGAAATCAAACAAGCGAATTAAAATTGATGAACACAGGGGACCACCGAATGAAATACGAATTGCACGGAAGTGAAGTAATTATATTTAAATCCTCAAAAAAATTTTGACACTTTTTTTGTTGCGTTATATAGTTATAGTTCATTTTATTTGAAGGTGTTTCTAGTATTAGTATCAGTGAAACGGGTGTTAATTCCGAGTTTACAGCGACATCTCTTTGTTAACAACTGCGGACGTAATCCATGGTTGCAGTAAACCTCTCCTTGCAAAACAGAGATTCCAACAACAAGTGCCAATTTGCCCTTTTTTGTCTCCACTAGGAAATAACAATCGGTTGCATCAGTTTGGAAAACCATTTGTTGAGACTTGCCACGTTGGCCTGTAATCAAAGGAGAGGTACTCAGCCATGGAATTAAGTGATTGTTATTAAAGGAGGTGTCATTGTAAAGAGAAATGAATAACCTTTTTCGCTGCTGTTCACACTATGAAACAGAAAACAACTTCAAATAAAATAGATTATTGTAGATGGAAGAATATGGGTGATCACCTGCCCAATAATTGCAAAGGTTCTTTACTTGACCACCTGCAGGGCCCTTCCCAAATATTTCCCTTTGGAGTTTGCATTCATACCTTGTATTCTCTGGTCAGTGCTGGATACTGGAAAACTGTTCGGTGGTGGGCTCGAACCATTTGTCGACCACCAGAATCGATTCCAGTCCTTGCATATAAGCAGGAATCATCTCAGCACATGTCGTTGGTATCGGAAAAGTGGTGCGCTACAGAAGAAACTGAGATGCAGGACCTGAAGGCTGTTGTAGCTCATCTGTGCGAAGATTCCGTTTTCGAAATCATTCTTCTTTCTACGGCCTTAGTTTGATTTAAACTAACTGCTGAGCCTTTTTCAAATTACATGCGGGCTTATATCTTGAAGGTTTTGACCGCTATCATGCCCAGAAGATTCCTCACCATCTGAAAAGAGTTCCCTCTCTTATGGTTTCCCAGGTTATGTGTGACTCACATGAACCAAAGCTCCAGACCGGACACCCGGTCCCTGACAAGGAAATATTACATTCATATAGACACCGGGTTAGTGCAAGAAGACCCCATCTGCAATAGCTGCCAATTTGTCAGTGTGTTCTTATTAAGGTCATACCTGCCAAATATGACACCGGCAGCTCTTAGACGGGGCCTTTTTGCCCTAAACCCTAGAATATCATACACCCATTGAAGTGTGTCGGTACTATAACAGGTCTCACTATCAGAAAAGGAAAGTGGGACGGAATCAGCGAGAATTCGTAGTTTTTGTAGCGATGCTGTTATTGCTAATGCGCGTTCTGCGCAATCCTTTGTCATTTAGTTACATAACAAAATATACAAAACATTTCAAAAATTCATGATGGAGGAGCACAATAAGGAAAAGCTCAATTGTGTTGCATCCTTTACAAGGGAAAACAATTGTAATGGCAAGCTTCAAGCTAAGTCTACTAAACATGTATTTAATAAAATTTCATTAGCAACGTCTCAAACATTACTGAATTCAACAAAACAACAAGTACGATAAGTATTACATATATAGACGTCGAGGAAAAGCTGCGGCGAATGAAATGTGAAACATGAACTACGTAAGACTATATCCCTTACGTCCCCAGAGGAAAATGATACCAACCTGACGATACCACAAAAAAAGAGGTAGCGTTATTTTCGTTAGATCTGGAGCTTTTCCCCTAAAACACAAGCAGGGTCCGCTCAGTGATTTTTGAAAAGTGGCAAAAAAGGACATTACAGGAGGAATTTAAGGGATTTTTCAATATTTGACTCGGTGAGTTATAAACTCTTTTGGCGATGTTTAGTACCACCGAATATGTGAGTGCTTTGATTTGCACATCCTGGCTACTTCGCTTTGATCCTGAAAATATACAAATCGTTTTGCGTTATTGAACAAAAACAAACAGGCATAACCAATAACTACTTGAATATTTGAATATCATAAAAAAAATAAAAAAAATATGGTTAATTTTAAAATTATTGTGTCCTTTTCCCGGATCCATTTACAGTTTATTCTTATTCAATGTCCCGGATTAGTGTACAAACATACAATATCATTAGTGGTACCTATCTAATATGACACAAATTTGGTTTGGTGCGGTTTATATTCATCGGCAGACATCGGAAGACGTTAGTCTTAGAACAGGCTTTGCGTGCCGGAGTGTGAACATACGCGTTTGCGTATTTCGTAAAAAAGCCGTTCGAAAGGCTAGCGTTCTGCAGACGTCTGCCGAACATACACACCATCCTTGCCCTAAATCATTTAGTCCCCTTCCCTTCATTCCTTACTCCTCGAGAAGTATGAACCCACCTTTTCAGTAGTGCTTGCAAGATTAGTGAATAATATCAAATGGAATATGCATTTTGGGGTACAAGCATGAAAATTGGCAGAGATGTCAAGTTGAACCTACTAAACCTTTAAGGATATTTAGACCCAAAATCATTTGTTCCAAGATGCCGCAACATTCAAAATGGCCGCCAAAATGCTGAAATGGGGACTAAATATCACATTAATAAAAGGTCTAGTACAAAAAAAATTACCTCAGTTTTACCTAGAGGTGAATGGAAATTGGTGTATTGGACATTCTCAAGATGTCCCTACAAGTGCTTGCCAAATGGCCACCAAAAACAAAATGGCTGCCATAAAATTTTGTAAAATGTTAAGATTGTTCAGGTTTAGAGTATACAATTGTTTTAAATTCATATGCTTGTGTAACACTTGCGTTATCAAACAATTTAAACCCAAATCTACCAATGGACCACTAATAACTAAAAATGGCCACCATTTAATGGAAACTGCCGGTTTCTGCCAGTGCGAATTGTGTTTGATTTTACGCCAAAAGTAATCATATATTTAAAACTGACTTCTTACCATTACAATCTACTAGCTGCTTAGATATGCTCGCCGTTCTCCACGGACATTTGCAATATGATGTTAAATTCCAAATCGCCTGACAGTATTTACAATTTCCTCGGCCCACATGAAACTTCTTCCAGGAACTTGAAGGCTATCAAGGACAAGGTTTCCAGCACCGCCATCATTAGGACCATGTGAATGTGCCTCCCTCTACAATTATTCCACGGACGAAGGCACGCAGCAGCTGTGCAGCTTGGCCAAAAGTGGAAACACCACACCCCATTGATGATCTGGTCACTTTGATGAACATGTACTAACAGGAATAATTTACATTCATCAAACCCCCCACTTACTTGCAGGAAACATGGGACAGCGATGATACCGAGGATGGATTAGCCAGCCTTGAAGAGCCAGATGCTGACTGCAGCACCGTGTCGTCATTGGCTTTTGTTGAGATACATTGATGATGTATTTTCATCTTAGACCATTGTGAGGAGGGCCTCATCACATTGACTAACCACATCAATTCTTCCGCAGAACCAATAAATTCACTTCTGACTATTCTCTCTAACAACACAGAGATTTCCTTGCTGTCACCATCAGAAAGCAGAAGGTACCCGCTCCACGGATCTATATACCATCTACATATACTCAGCAGTATCTCCATTTCTCCAGTTGCCACCATTCGGCCCACTGTAAGACTGGCATTGCTCCAGGCTCACAGTCAGGCCTTCGCCTGCGAACACAGCTCAAGCAGATTCAGCAAGCCATCCATAGAGTCCTACTCACTACCCAGCCTACAGCTTTGTGCAAGAAACCCAGAACCAGGATACTACACCAAACTCCCCCTTGTGGTTTACATTTCATCCCAGTCTTCCTCCCTTGTGCCGTATTGGTAACACAACCCATCACATTCTCACACTTCAGATCGCCTTTGCCGTGCTGTTCCTGACACTCCATCTTGGCCTACAGACGTCCCCTCAATCTACGTGACATGATTGTGAGGGCTTCATCCCCCACTAACTGATACTCTCCTACACGGGTACTTTCAAGTGCACCGGTTCGAGATGTATCGTCTGTAATGACCATATACAGAGGTCATACTCGTTTCACCAGCTCATTGGTACACTACAGACCAGAAGCACATCACCTGTAGTATTTTAATGTTATTTATCTATTTCTTACAGGAGAGTGGTGGGGGCCATTATGTTGGGGAAATAAGACTCCTCTTCCAACCCTAGCACAACTTGAATCTCACCAAACTCACTGTGTAATTGAGAAAATGCAGTCCAGAAATAGCGATTACGTCATCAAATCAAGACTCATATGGGCACGAAAAATCCTGGTCCGAGGGGGCAGCGACACCGCCGTAGCGACGGTAGCGTGCTATCCCGGGATATGGGACTGGGGCCCGAGGGCCCTGGGTTCGAATCCCACCCGAATTTTTGCAACTTTCTGTTCCTCTTCCCTCACTCCTTCGGTTCCTCCAGGAGCGTTATTTAAGCACTTCGGGTTTCTCATTTCCAGGTCTTCTTTGCCCCTTCCTTTGATTATTATGTCTTTACCCCTTAGCTACTAATCATTCCATTGTTCCCTTTCAGCTTCACCTTCCATGCCCACTGATTTCCTGGTCATTATCACACATCCCCCTCTGGTCATATAATCTTATTGTTTCTATTTTCAGCATCCCCCCCCTCTCCAGTCCCGTTGCCCAGTGGCGTAGCTAGTGAATGTGGCGTCCCGGGAAGCAATATTTTTTTTTTCCGTAGTTAACATTTGTATGGCAGTATACTAACAGTATAAGTATCGGACTTGTATTTATTTTCACTAAAAATACCTAATACATTGTATAGAAAGCCGAATTTCAAATAAATTGAGAAGGTTCGAACCATCGAGCCTTCAGATTATAAGCGCATACCATTACCACAAGACCACAGGGGATTAGCTGCCGAGGTGTGGTTCTTTTATTCAATATAAACCTTCACGTAATAAAGGGTCATCTCCTAGAATACAATAGATAGGTACAATAATCACGTTTTGACTATACTTATGAACTGGGGCTGAAAGACGATGCTGTCTATTCAATGCTAACTAACGGAAAATAATATACCCCCAGGACAAGAATGTTAACGTGGCGCCCCCGACCTCCCAGCGCGTAGCGAGAGCAAAACGGGTGGGATCCAAGGGCTCGCCTTAGGAGTCCTAAGTGTGGTCCAGAGGCAACGGAATCCCCTTATCGTAGTCCAGGGGTTATTTATCTCCATTATCGCGAAGCAGATGAACTAGACTGCCCCTTAGATGACGTCCAGGGGCGGAGTCCCTGAGCTTTCGGTTTCGCATGTTTGAATGCCTTCGTAGAGCTCTCACTATCTCAGTATCATGAAGCAAATGATCCATACTTGTCCCTGGACGGGGTCCAGGGGTCAAAGCCCCCGGAATCTCCGATTTTTAGTCAAGTTTAAGTACCTCAAAGGCCTCTCAGTTATGAACTATAGGCCTACTTCCTGTTATAGTGTCAACTTTATTTTTCTCCAACGTGATTTAAAGTCTGCCCCCTGAGGTGGCGCCCGTTGTATGAGCCCCTTCCCCCCGGCTACGCCACTGCCATTTCCAACACTCATCCGCCTCCACTTTTCCTGGCCCACTGTTCTTGGTTATCGACACCATCGTGTTCATTAACTTCCATTGTTCTTTTTCAGCTTTCTCTCCCATTCCTTTACTCATCACCCATCGCTTCCCTTCTCCTCCTTTGTTTTCTTTTGCTAGGTTCCTGTCTTGTCTATGTCTGTATATAGGGTTTGTCTTATTTGTTGTCTTGTCAGTTTGCCTTTGATGAAGATCCTGCTAGATCGAAACGTCAGGCCCCCACTCTAGCATACACTTCCGAATCAGTCAACAAACATGTGCTCTATATATCAAAAATAAAGCCACAGCAGATGCGATTTTTATTCATTACACGTGTTTTTACGCATTTATAGCAACTTTTTACAGTTTAGTGACTACATACTAATTTTGTGGATTATCTTGAATCTTACCCAAGAGTATTCCAGGTCACCAAAATTTTTAATTATTTAAAATATACACTTTCAGGTATTTCCGATAGTGAGGTTGTTTGGCTACAGAGTTACCTCTTTATTTGGTATTTTTGCCTGTATTGCGGGCCATTTTGATTTGGCGGCCATTTTGGAAAAACTGATTTTGGGCTATATCCAAAATTGTTCACTGGGTATTCTCTACTCTGTGCCCAATTTGGTACTTGTACCCCCAAAATCACGATTGTTTCCCCTATGCTGCAGTACTATTAGAGGCTCGTCGTTACGTAGTGTTACGCGCACGTGTTAATCCCCATGAGATGAATGGTCAAAACTATTGCTCCACGATGATCCTGAAGACCGTAACTATTTTCCCGAAGGAAGCTGAGGGAAATAGTACGGGCTTCCGATCACTCAAGGGCAATATAGTTTGACCATTCCTCGAATGACTGGCAGTCTATATATTTTATATACTTCTTCTAATTTCTTTTACTTATAAATTACAGAACAAAGCCGGTATTTGAAAAGTTTTTACACACGATCATCATGACGCTGAAACCTTTGCATTACCCTGCAAGAAAGTCGCTGAGCCCGGGCTCGTGTAGGTCGGCATTACCCGCAGTTATTGTCCGTACACATTACGTCTCATTACGAATCATTTTGTCTCTTTAATTAATAATATCGAAATAGGAATACTTAAGGCGATTAAACAATCAAAACTATAAATAAGAATAAAAGATAGGATTTTATGTTGCTTAGCGGCAGTACGCAGCACGGTGCAGTACTATTGTCACTGGCACTTTTTCAACTTACTGCAGCTTTTTAGTGCAGTGATGGATCAAGTTCACACATGGTATGCTTATACATTGAGACAAAAGGTCTTATGTGGGGGTAACAGATGGGAAGATCAAAGATCATTCAGGGGCCATGATATTCCTCTCTTAATCTTCAATCACATAACGACCTATTTGGAACCGATGTCCCTATTTTTTTTTATTTTTTTTCATGTTTTAGGAAAGGGCCCAGGGAATGAGATTGTTGCGCAGAAAAGAGAGTTCGGCTCGTTACCACTGACCTCTACACACGGATAGCGGGCTGCCGCACAGTTTAATGGTCGCCGAGTGAAACAACAGGAAGTTGGTTTTTTTACCTATACAATATGGCGGAAACAATGCATACACCTGCTGGTGCACATATTCCACACAGATGTTCTATTGTTTGACAAGGTGTATGCATCGTTTCCTGCCATATTGTATAGGTCACAAAGCAACTTCCTGATGTTTCAATCTGCGACTCAGACCCGCTCAGACTCAGATCCATGTGTAGAGGTCAGTGCTCGTTACTTGATTCTTACCTCTAAAGCCTGTAATATATCGTCTGATAAATAAAAATCGTCTGTTTCATTTCGAGGCGCTGTGTTCAAAGGATAAAATGTGCATGATTAACATAATGAAAAGGACTGGATAAAGCGATTAATGTATGTTTTCTTGAATTTTCAAATTACATCCTACCCCACAAAACAATGTTGTGTGGGTGTGTGTCAGGTTTGTGTATCTCTTTTCTCTCTCATTTCTCTCTTTTTTCTCTCTCTTTCTCTCTCTCACACGCTCTCTCTCTCTCTCTCCCTCTCTCTCTCTCTCTCACTCTCTGAAAGTGTTTTTGGTTTTACACCAATGTATATTTCGGCGCTATTTGCTAAGTTTTTAAATTTTCTTAAAAATCAAAGATTTACTCAAAACCACCCGGCGAAAATTCTAAACAAATTCAATTTGTTAGAGAGAAGCGCAATTTTACGAAAATGAATATTTTGTTTCTTTCTGCCGTTGAACTATTTCAGTTACCTGTGGCTGCTTCAGACGATGAAGCAGTAGGTTCGAGTAACCATAAATGAGGATTGTTTCCTCGCATTCGAGTCTCTGTCAAGTCCTCCTGCTGCTGATGCATAAAGTTCTCGTCGGTCATCTTGGTGGTTAGTCACGTGATCTCCTACAATTCTTCAAGCAAGCGTTGTCATTCTGTTGGAATGGTAAGTAAACCAAATATGTTACACGGGGTGAATTATTTTTAATGTAACTCTCTTTCTAATGCACTTTGGCCTTTAAGGGATCACTGAAACGTTTTGCTTGGTGTTAGTCGAACGCCTATTCAATTTGAGAAATGTTTTGCCAGTTCTTTAGCTTTACAGACTCTTTACTGCCTCAAAATTCAGTTCCCAAGTCATCAAAATTTGTAAAAAAAAATCAGTCCCAGAGGACCCTATTTTCGCTAAAAATTCAATTCTCAATCTCCCTATCGGCGTCGCATACCACTACCCAAACCAAAGTTGAGTCCCCCAGGGGTCATGATGTAGAGGCTCACAGTCTACAGTAGTCCATTTGCCTATACTCTGTTCTCCATTACGTATCGTGTGTTTCAGCACTATGCCTAATACCCTCGTCTATAATAAGGTTATCGTTTATTCAGTATGGGGGACTTCCAGTTCTCTACACTGGCACTGTAGTTTTTAGGCCTACAATTGTATCTCTTGGCAGAGCAAATCTATTGCTTTAGGAATGGTCAGACGATAGTGAGGACACGATTACCTCCTTCTGATGTTTTGAGGGGGTGTTCAGACTCTTTCAACCCTTAACACTTCCTTATCTGAAGAAAGCTGGTCCACCACTATCACGTCCTGATCTCCTACTCACTTCATGTTTTTCATTGATCTGAGCAACACTAATTTAAGTCCATTACCGTAAGTCATAGCCCGGGGGAGACGCACCTAGGAAATGGATATGGGTGTAAGGCGTAAGGCTGGCGCTTCCAATCCCAGGGGCATTCGGTGACGGGGGACTCAAAAAATAGGGTCTTTGGGTGAGAGGTGAGAGACAGCCAAAATACCCCAAAATAGGGGGTTTTGGTGACAAATTTGCAGTTTTTCCCCAATATGGGGTCCTTTTAGAAAATTTTGCAAAATTTCACCCAAAGTAGGGATCTTTGAGTGAAAATTTTCTAAATGTTCCCAAAATATGGGGTCTTTGGGTGACATTTTCAAAATGTATGTGGTCTTTGGGTGACAGTGATGCTGAAAATGGGGGTCTTTGGTGAATTGCGGTCGTGGCACCATTTAGTCTTTAACTCAAGAGCAGTTCAGTAGAATGTGCCATTGTATGAGTCACACGTCAATACCATTATTTGAAAATCTCGCTTTAACCAAATTCATTTGCATTACAATGGGAGATGGGTGAGTGGATTTATGTTACCATTGTTGCGATCAGATATTGTTTATGTTGCTGAAGAACACATTAGCACTGATTAAAGAGACATGAGGAGATTTCCAGAAAGAAGCCGCCCCCAATTTTTCTCGAACCTAGGTTTTTTTACATATTTGGAATTCTTTACCATGTATTATATCACACCTGAAGTGAATAAGCCGAATATGCCGTCTTTATGTAATAAGATTATGATTTAGTAGTTTTTCTGTCGTGCCACGACAGAAAGTCCAAAGCATGGTTTTCTATGGGGAACGATACGATAGGCAGGCAAGTTCAAAACAAGGTTTGCGTTTCTTTTGTTTGTTCGATAAACACTCCAAACGTTCTCGTAGGTTGGTCTACACCCGATCCATGAAATTTGATAGAAATTCATATCCTAAAAAAATCTCCTCCTGTCCACTTTAAGTACGCTTTTTAGGTGCTTTTAGCATTACAAGAACAAATTGAGTAAATCCGATGGTCTTATTGGTGGCTCAAATCCATAAGAATTCCAATACCTGTTTTCCTCTATATTGCTGAAGCCGTAATGGACAAAATGGTTTGCATCATTTTTAGGGAAATGTTCATCGTATGTTTTCACCGTTTTCTTTCTTGTTTTCACCATATGTTCGAAAAGTATTATTCCATAATATAAACTAAAAGAAGGATAGGAATTGGTTAATCGTCAAAAAGTTCAGTTTCTGGAGGGTAACGTTCTTTTTTGAGACACCCTATATATGAGCGGCACACAACTCACTTAGCTTGAGCCATATCCAGAATTATAAATAATAATAATGACTAAAACGCTGAAAATTCCCTCACCGAGTCTTCTCAATAATATCCTACTAGAAAATGTGCAACTGAATCTTGGCCAAACGTATAAAAAGGGACAATTTAAGTCACGTTTGAATTGCGTGATCCCGCTCGCTAGATCGATGTTGAGCACGGGCATTGAACAAATATATACTGCTGCTTGGAGGGGCGGGACACCTTATTAATAAAAAAAACAAGAGACAATACAAGTGTCCCAACGATTTTAGGCCAAGATCATATAGAACAAAATCAAGGATTCTAGACTGTAGGCCTATCTTTCAAATACATGGAAGAACACACTGTTTATGCATGTTTTCCCGCAAGATTGGAATATGACCCGTTTCAAACTGGAACTTCGAAAATGGAAACCACCTTTGCTACTTACACACGGCTGTGACAAGTTTAGTAATTTGAAGATGTGAACGCATGACGTGCCTAAGCCATTTTTGAGCCTTTTGAGATCGAACATTTGACTTTTCAAATACTGTATAGAAACGACCAGAATGTGATACTGAGGCCTGAGGTAAATTGCAGGATATAGGTTATATATTTAGGATTGATTTAAATCGAAAACTGGGGAGAGAATGATTTGCCGATCTAATTAAATCAATTTAATTGATTTTGGACTTAGGCCCTTCTTGCACACCATGAAGCGCATAGACTTTGTACATGGTTTTTGTTTTGGATAAGTACATGTAAACTTTGCTATACAATGCCCAATTAAAATAAATTTGTATTAAATATTTTGTGATGATTACTTTAGTAAAATCTTTTATAGTATGAGAGCGGTTTCCGCCTTAACGGCACTATCAGTGTGATTTGCTAAATCAAAAATACGATTTTTGCATGTATGTAACAAGTACATGTACCCTAACATATCCATCAAATGATAATGCATGCAGACTCAACCTATTAGAACAAATCGATATTAGTATTACTCTCCGTAAGGACACTTACTATAACACGTAACTGAATGGAAAAATCCGTTTTCATCTCAAACTTTGGACTTGAGCAATTTAGATGATACCCTGGTTCTAAGATGACTTTTAATTAACACTTAAACTGCATAACGGGGGGTTCCCAGGGGCCCATTTTTTTGTTTTTCGGTCGGCGTTTTTTAACGCTGCAATATATTCGGTTTATATTTTTTTTTGCATTTGTCTAACTTTTAGTTGCGCTTGCACTGAGGCAAAAACAATTCAAATCCACCGCGGCGTTTTTGCTTTAATTAGCATGGTCCCTAGGAACCCCCCTCTTATGCACTAAGTGAAGTGCCCATGACAAAAATGAAAAAAACAAACTGAATATTTACTGTGATTCCGATTTTCGTAATACATACACCTAGTGACAACAGTGACATAAACAAAGTAAATAATAAATCAAAAAATTGTAAAAAAAGTATAGTAGGCCATGGTACCATAATATTTTATATACATCATATAACGGCTCCCTGTAGAAATCTATGGTAAATTAAACAAGTAACCCTAAAAATATAAAATGGCATGAGATATTTATATTTGTGCTTAATATGGTAAATATAGCTAATTCTTCACAAATTGAAGCAATCAGCACAAGTCTAGGTGAATCAACGCCGTAGAATATGCAGAAACTAATTAGTGTCTTTTTCGCAAAATTAAAATCAATGTTTTGCCTCTAGTTTTCTTACTGAACCAAATTTTTCAGTTTTTATTTCTTAATTGTTGGTGTCTTTAAGCCTTAATTCTGCAACAAAATTCCGTAAAAAATATAGCTTTTACAGGTTTCCATTCAAATTCACTGTATGTTTTATAGTTTAAAGGTGCATTTCGTGATTTTAGTACCTTCTGATTTATTCATCCTTGAGAAAAGCTTATTCTCAAAATTTGAGCTGGTCCCGTTTACGGACAGAAAATACAAAATTGCGAATTTCTTACAGATGCGACCGAATTTCCACGTAAGATTGGGCACACGTGGATTACTAAGGCTAACGGTTCAGATGATATAAAAATCTCAACATTTTTTAGGTAAGTCGGGGGGACGAGGTTATGGATCACGAAATGCCCCTTTAATATTTTTACAAAAAGTACTGGGAATTTTGCAGCATAATACCGCAAAAAATTGGTTGACATTGTGATAGGATGTTAGGATAGGATACTCTCACAGGTTTTTTTTTATGCTCTATACATCACAATCCTATATAAACTCACCAAAAATATTTGATGATTAATACACTTACAACAACATACTGAATTTTGGCTATGAGCAAAATCTGTCGTCGGCGTCGTCCCTCGTCTGTCCGTCAGTCTGTCTCCGTTTGAACCGTCAGACCCCTGACCCGATGATGACGGTTGCGCCACATGCGTTCTACCGATACTTGCACGTGAGAGAAGGTCGTAGGCCAAAGGTCCAAATGTCATCTTGTGTATTCAGACTTTCCGATTGAAAACCTGTATAATAAACTCTCTCTTAGCAAGTTTTCCGCTCTCATACTGTGCAAAGTCGCTGTCTAAAATTCTCACTGCTCTATAAGTTAAAAGTGAACTTCGAACAGACGATTGTGACGAAACTTGGTAATGTAGTGGTGGATACAAGTAATGCCCATGCACTGTCATTATTTCGTTCATTTAATGAGCTCATCTGCATATTTGCTCTGATTCGCTTAGTAATGACAAAGGGTAACCAGATCCAATGTCCAAAATTTGACAAACGTGGTTTGCAATTTTTTGTTTGGTTTTTTTTTTTTTTTCTCAAAAATTCGACTCTTCTTAGCAATTTTGACAATTTTGGCTCAGATTGAGGAAATTGATAATTATTTTCCAACATTTTTAGAAAAGTTATTTTAGGGAAAAAAGTAAAAAATTGATTAAAAATTTTCCATCAAAGTGAGAAATAAAAAAAAACCGACTCATTGCTATACCAAGAATTGCAAAAAAGGGTAATTATGGCTGAAAATTAGACCTATGTTGCGCGCAAGTCCCCGTATGGTAAAACGGGCTTGCAGTATTTTATTATAGGGCGATTTCACGGGAAGTATTGTATTTCTGGCATGCTTGGGATGATCGGAGGGCAAACAAAAGGCCATTCAAGACAAATTTACTTTCCGTGAAAGGGCCATATAGAAAACAATTTGTAGGACAGAAATGCTGCCAGTAAAATACTGAAATTTGACACTTTTATTGTTTACAGGGGACCCATTGGCCCTATGAAGGTTTCATATCCAGTGCACTTAGAAGAAAATGTTCGCCTTTTAATTCTATTCCTTTCCCTCAACTTCAATTCGAGCACTTACGATACGATGATATAATTGGCCTATATCATTGCTCATTCAGAACAAACCCGACAAGATCCCTGTCATGTCAGCTAAAGGAACACTGAATGAAAGTATATAATTTTGTGTGTTTAATTTAAAATAATTAACGATAGTGTCCCACTCAATTCTCAAAGTTGAGGGATATGGACTTTGTCGTTTTTGATGATGAGCCGAGGTGACGTATTATATCAGTACCATAGGTTACCGTGCATTACTAATGTTCCGGTCGGAAATTTTTATTACAAAGTGTGTAGTTCAAATGAAGAACATCGATTGAGTTTGCTACAGTAAGTATGCGGGACCAAGATTATGTAAAAAACACGATATGTTAAAAATTGAGGGCGCTATCCTGGGAAATCTCTGAGTCCAGACTGTAATTTAGTTTATCCATATAAAATTGATTATCGAGAAAGTATCATAATTGAGGAAAGGTCGCGAACTGTGACCAATATAGTAAGCTACAAACAAAACATACATGCTAGTGCATACTCAATGCAGTCAATATTTGTATACATATACTGTACTTATTACTTTACTGTGTTTGTTTTGTTTTGTTTTTGGTTTTGTTTGGCCACTAATTACTTACGTATATTAATAATCTTGTTTTTTAAATTTCGGAAAAAAATAAAACAACCATCTGTGTGTAGATGATAAACATTAAAAAGAAACTTACAGCATGCGGACGCGAATAGTGCATGTGATGGTAGAGCTGGTATCCACTCTGTTTGCCAGGCTGCAGTTACTAGCACTACGTCTATGCCTTATGCTCTGTCTGTCGTTAGTATCCAAATGAAACTGTCTCTCGGTAACACACAATCACGACATTCTGCGTGTGAATTGTGCCAGTCGATTCGCCAGGAATTATTCGTGCAGGTGCCTTACAGCATTTTATATATGAACAATTCGAAATAGATGCTGTATAAAAATAGCATTGGAACTCACACCCATAAACATGTTAATGACTCACTTTGTTAGGAATTGCAAAATCTGGTTAGCGCCGTCTTTTTTTAAGCGATCATATTTCGAAACTAGGGATTGAACGACACAGGTTCCATGATTGCGGTACACAATCATAATACCCTCGGAGCATACTGCAGCTGAAGGGGGGGTGTACAAATCGCATTCCCCGTCGAGATCCCACCGGAGATATCGGTGTGATAGAGTTTCCCGGGGCATCTGGGTGGTATCAGGTAGCGGGATCTATATTTCAGAATTCGCCCTTACAAGCCTCGAATAAAGGATGGTCAATGTACTTGTGCTTTACCTTCCTCGAGACTCAGATACGTCAGTGTGTAAGGCAATAGTAGCAGCATTTTTAAATCGCGAGAGTGATCCAAAGCGCTGGACGTACGCACGGTGCGTCGCAAAGCGGTGCGAACTACAGTGTGTCTCAGAAAGAAACACCATAACTATAGGCGACCATAACCAAAAGTAAGTATCACATTTGAAAAATTTAAAAAGAATCTCAAACCACAAGTACTTTTTTCATTTTAATATAAACATCACTCGATTCGGTTCAGTAAGTTTGAAGAAAAAGCGACTTTATGTAAACACATGTCATTGTACATTCCATTCCAAAGTTGCTAACATTAATGCAGATTTGATGTTAAAGGCTGACTCAGATGATCGAAATATTTATTTTTTTAAATGGTAACACGAAACTAAAGATACTCACCCCTAAAAATGCTCCCATTCCAAAAGTTAGAGATTGAATCGGATTTTTCTTTCATGCAGTACACATTATGTTACAGTAGAAACAACTGCCATAGGAGACGTGATAAACAACAAATTTCCGGATCCGGAATTTTTAAACAAAGTTGGTGATTTCTATTATGAAGGACTTCGATTTGAACTTATTATTTCACACCGTGATTAGTCTATGGACACGTATTATGTAAATGCCACAAAAACCACGATTTTTTTGGGGAAATTGAGGGCGCCCCTCACTAAGGAAATCTCTGAGTTCGGCCTTTAAAATACGTGATTTACTCGTGTTATATGTTCAGCTGTCGTCTTTTGATTCTCCAAGAAAAGAGAACCGGGGTTGTTAGGATTTATGAGGGGCATGCATTTTTGTCGTTTCTATTATAGTAGATAAACAACTACCGTGACAATTAAACAAAAAATCCAAAAGTTGGTGTCAAGGCCGGGCTCCTGCACATAGGTGCAAATCTTGTCAGCAAACGCTGCGCAAGCGTTTTCCGAATCGAGTGATCGGTATAGGACACATGACTTAACGCCATGTGACTTCTGCTGGGGGTGATCTCAGGAAAGAGTGATTCGACTCCTACAAGAACAATTCAAGAACTCTAGCAGAGAATCCAGCAGAACGAGGCGCTTAGCATTGCGCAGAACCAGGATTAGTAGTGTGCTGTTAATCAAATGGCAGAGGGGCTCAACGATGCCATACGTTATCAATGGACGTAATGTAGAAAGGGCCTATGCAGGGGTATTAAACATTGTATTCCTTTATGGACTTGAAGAGTTGATTTGTTCGACTGACTTTTGATTAATTTTACTTTGCATTGTTGGCATGCTGGATATACAAATCTTGAAATCATTTTAGCCAAAACGGAAAATATAAATCTGAAATCCAATTCTTAGCAAACGAAAAGGTGAACATTTGGTGGGTGGAAACCGTTCTTAGATTTTTATTAATGCACAAACCGAGTTGAATTCAAACTTTACTTCGTGTTCATATTAATTTCAAAGCATAACTTTTCTAGCAAGAAAGCGCCTGATGATATGCACCATTTAAAATTAAATGAAAAAAGGGATTGCCTTCGGGTTGGCGACAGCCCCCATGGGTATTAACATTAATTTGTCAAAAAAGATGAAGATGGTTCGCTAGGACAATTTCTTCATGTTGTTTTAAGTAGTGCGAAAAAGAAAAGATGTAAATCTCTTTTGTAATGTATGTGCAATATGATGATGAACCTGGTGGCTGCCAAAATATATTATTATCTTATTTTGTTTTAAAAGATAATCAAATGAGGAAAAGAAAAATGAAAAAGAAGTATTAATATTTCGCGCCCTGTTCTGTCTGATAAAATATTACAAAAACTGGACGGAAAGTGTCCATTGACATGTGTTCATAATCGCTTATTTCTTCAAAATACTGAACGAACGAGTGCTCTTTACATTACAAATATTGAAAAATAATTGTGGTTTAAGATTCTTTTTAAAATTTTATTCAATGTGATACTCACTTTTGATGAAGTTATGGTCACCAATAGTTAAGGTGTTGTAATTCTTTCTGAGACCACCTGTACACACGCCCAAACAACTGTCCGAACGCGTTGACGTCACTGATCCGAGGAAAATAAATGGACATACACATTTTATCACCCCATTTTTTTTGTCCGATGGGGCGCCTCCACCCCACATGTTACGCCCCACTTCATTTAGATACACCAATGATGAAAATAAAAATTGAAAAAACAATTATTATCCAAAACCAAAATAAAGGGGGGGGGGGGGGGGGGAAGGTTTATGATTTTTGCAAGTATTATTTGGAGGTACTTTCCCGATCCACTTTCCGGTGCCAAGTCGTGTAGTAATATCGGGTATGTTAGGGAGCCTTACTAGGAGTGTAAGGCGTTATTTGTTGGTTGTTTGTTTTTTGTGTTATTTATCAGCGGCTTTTTCACAGGCGTGTCTCATCCAGATTGTGTAAAAGCATACATTTAAGTTTTTTAGGGTATGTTGTCAGGTCTTATATCATAACATTTTAGCTAAAAACCAAAAATACTGACTTCAGTATGCAAGATTCGTAATTACAATTCAAAATGTAAAAAACATCTGTAGTTTTGATTCATATTTACAAAACTAGACTGCACGTGATTTTCCCCTACATTCGACAAATGTGGGTCTGCCTTAACAAGACGGAATTGGGGCTCAGCTTTACTGAAATCACAAGTAAGAACCTTATCTCAGGTTGTATTTATTGATTATTTTTGGGTTCCAAAAAGGGGAGTTTTCAAGCGTGTTTTCATTCTTGTTTTCACGTCTTATATCATAACATTTTATGGAAACCTTTTAAGTACTACGCAGTATGCAGAATGTAATTACATTTCAAAATCATTTTGAAACACTCTTTGTGTTGCTCAA
>JAMKCH010016632.1:0-103748 GCA_023653785.1 Ophioderma brevispina | reverse complement strand
TAAAAACTCCTCACAAATATATTGAGGAAAGCTTTGAAAAGCGCCTACGGCAGGGGTCATCTTGGTGGACCTTACTGCAGCATACGACACATTGTGGCACCAGTGCCTGACCGACCTCAAGCTTCTCGGGACTATCCCGGATCGTCACTTTGGCTTGTACAATTCATATGCAATATGCTTTGCAAAACCGTAGCCTTATTCTCAAGAACCAGTTGATGGTCAAGTAGTCGTCTGCTTCGTGTCCTGAGTAACGGAGTAACCACCAGATCTGTATTGGCTCCTATGCTGTTCATCAAACCTTGTATATCAGTGATTACCTCAAACAACATCTAGACAATCTGGCTACGCCGACGATCTTACCCTCCTCCACTCGGACTGGACAGAAGTAGAAAGCACACTTACTACAAACATGGCCCTACTTGCAGCATATTTGGAGACCTGGAGACTGAAGCTGAGCGAAGCCAAGACCACACCCACCGCCACTGCCATTCCACCCTCCCAAAACACCAAAGAGGCTCATCGCCAGTCTTCAAATCAACCTCAACGGAGCGCCTTCTGCCATACAATCCGACACCAACCCACTTGGGAGTGAAGCTTGATCAGCAGCTTACTTACTCGCAGCACCTCGAGTCTGTATGCGCCAAGGTAATCTCGAGGAATAGCCTCCTGTGCTGACTTGCTGGATCTTTCATGGGGTGCCAGCCCAAGGACCCTACGCAACCACTGCCTTTGGCTCTGGTCTACACACTGTCTTGAATACTGCCAACTCCAGCATGGTGCAACAGCTCTCACACAAGAGCTGACACTGTATCAACGAGAAACCTTGAAACCATACTGCTGGCCCTCCGTCCTACTCCATCTGAATTGCTACCAGTGCTTTCAGGTACTGCATCTGCAGTACTTTGGAGAGAACACCACCACACGCACAAATTAGTGAATATAAGGCCCTGCTGGACAGCAAGCACCTGCTGCATAACACCATCAAAGAATCACACCAACTCGCAACAGCGACTGCGCTCTCGCCGACCTTGTCGGCGACACGGCCGCTACTCTCCAGACTCCATTCAACATCTTTACAGACATGCTGGCTTGATACTCCACGACTCTCTATTACACTAAGACAGAACTTACCACCTGGCCGCATCTCCCACCAAGGAATGGGTCGCCTTACCTGGATTCGCACGGAGTCGGTCGCTTCAACAGCACTATGCACCGATGGGGCTGCGGCCAATCGCCAGCCTGCCAATGTTGGTCTCCATCACAGCCTTGCGGAATCACATTCTCATAGTGCCCTACTTTCGTCCACCTGTGGACATAAGATTTCTCAAAACCCCAACCAATCACAGTGAGTTGGCTCCCACCGCTTACAACATTTTGGCTGCTGCTCATACGCAGGAAGAAGATTTACAAATGTTAGTTGATTTCAAATTGGAGAAATTTTAAATTAAAAGGGGCTTGCATCTTTTTCTTGTCAGTCACTTTAATCATCACTTTTGAAAGCTGTAGCTCAGTGTTTAGCTCTAAAAAATAAGGCAATTTACAACCGAGGAAAGTTTTTTTTTTACAGAAGAGTAAATAAATACCAAGTCCCACGACGGGGTGCGTTGTTCAATGTTTGAGTGTATCAGTCTTTGCTATAATGATCACCAACTAAGTGCCACAGACTTACGTGTGTGCAAAGTGGTTTTCCACCTTTTTTCTCCACATGGCGGCCATTTTGTCATTTCAGCTTTGTTTTCAACGCCGTTTTCACCAGGTTCCAACAAGATATTGTAGTTAATAAATATCCTCAAATATATGAGCGTATTTTGATATGTCTAGCCACATTTGAGAAATTTGCAAAAGAAAAAGTGTAAACTTTTTTTGGACCACTCTGTATATGCATTAAAAAGCATTATATAACACATACAAATTTCAAGTTGTTCTATCAACTTTGCATGGGAAAATGTGTTTTGGAAAGCGAATATTACAAGGGTTCCGCGCTTCGGCTTGATATAGGAACTCTACATGAACACTTTATGCTTACTTCAAACAAAACTTAACCCATCAACTATGTGTTACTTTTTAAAATCGTTGATCATACCTGGGAAAATGTTTTTTGGAAAGCGAACATTGCAAGGGTTTCGCGCTTCGTGCAGGTGGGGAAACCATAATGGGCCTGGGCCATGTGGTCCTGGAGCATAATTTCGGGCACAAATCTCATAGAAGCCAGAACTGCACGCCGTTATACCGTATGCTCTGTATAGCTACTATGCTTATTATACGGATACGTCGATTTTCATGAAAACGGTGCATTTCGGAGGTAAGACACACCCAAAAAAAAATTGCCTCAAAATTGTATGTTTTTATGTTTTAAACATTTAAGTATTCAATACCTATTATGGGAAAAATAATATTGCCAACAACACTTCTTACGTTTCTGCACAGTATGCACACAAACATTTTGTACAGCAAAAGAATAGGGTTTATTACGTTATCAAAATTTTAAATCAACAAAATATGCCAACTGATGACATCATTCAACATTTCTTAGACTTTTTAATAGTCATTGTGAGCTGAAGAAAACACTATTTCCAACTGCTGCTGCATTATGTTTACCTTGAAATAAGATTCACAATCAATATCTTAGTAGAATTTTTACTAAACTTAGGAACTGCTTTGTGAAGGATAACTTAATAAACAAGGTTTTCACGGACATTATGTTTGTATTCAAAAATATAAAAATAAAGTGAGAATACAAGGAAAACATCATTACATAATTTCTACACATCTTTCACAACAGGAAACATTGATATTCGGAAGAATTCCAGCTGCTAAGTATTTTTTATTTATAATTTTATTCAATTTTCTCTTATTTTTCGATGTTTGGAAAATATCTCATAGAAAAGAAAACGGAAAGCGTGGCAAACTATATATGCCCAAATGCAGCTCAACGGCCCCTATCAAAATATTACCGTTTTGTTCCAATAAAGCATTGTTGAAAAGACTTATTAACCAAAGACACAAAATTTCTGGAAATGCACCGTTTTCATGAAAATCGACCATACTCATTAGCCCGCTGCACCACTTTCAATTTGCTTCTGCCGGCCCTGGTTCCGTGTTGACTGCCCAGTCATGAGGGGATCATTTTTGGTTTTAGAATGTCTGGACTAGCTGAGGTGCTGTCGGGGTCCTGGATGGTAATAATATGATTAAATTATCAATGTTGGCCAGGGAATGTGGATGTAGGGTTTACGATCATCCCTGTTAAATGTTTCTACGTGTCATGTGCTTCCCTCCCCGATGGGCACTCTGGCTACTGAATTTCAAATCATATCCCAAAACTAGAATTACAGAAAACCTAAATAGAATTCAATTACAATTTCTAATACAAATAATACAAAGATACAAATTACAAGATAGCTCTTTATACAAGAATGCTTGGAAAGGATCAGAGCTGTGTTCAGCAGGTCAGGGTCAGCGAACACGTCTAAATGCCGGCCTTCAAAAGACCCCGTATACGCATATACAGCTGATCATAATATAACATATGCAATATTAACAATTTAAAACCTTTTTTGAATTTTTTATAAAAAAGCAAAATTGTGATCATAGCCTGCAGTTTTATAGGACTATAAAATAAAACCGAAGCTGACCTGCGGATATGCTGTACCACCAGGGCCGCGACGGGGACGCTTTTGCTATAGGTAATGAAGGTGACACACGGACACCACGATCCATATGCGGTGGCCCCAGCCTCACGGGAGGTTGCTGCTCGTGTAGCGGGTCCCCGGCTGCATCTGGTCTCAACGTGGCTTTACAAGGCCTCCCGTTTGTCCCAATCATCCTTGGAGCCTGGCCACTCCTAGGAGTGGCCCTCTCCTGCAATGACAAATTAGACGTCGAAGTCCCCCATAGTTCTGCCAGAGGTAACCGGTGGCTCCCGCACCCCCCCGCATAGTAAGGGCCGCAATGCCTGGAGCCAGAATCCGTCAGGGCTCTTCCCAGGTTTGAGGATGAGGTGGTCCCCCAGCCATGGGAGCGGCTTCAGCAGTTCGCTTCGGAGTGGGAAACGGTGACCTAGTACCTCAGACCGTTGGGTCATCTCGGTGGTTCGTTTTGGGTACCCGCCCAAGGAGCAAATTTAAGAATGCGGTGGCCCCAGTGATGGGCATCGGTCGAACGGTTTTTAAACATTTCTTCTACCTGTACGCCCGAATAAGTCCGTCCAATGATGCCTATCATCAATCTGAAACTGCTGAAATGATCAAGCCCCGGCCATTTCATATGGAAACCTTAAAGGCAGTTCTCGGTGAGCTGTGGCCGGGTGCTGGGGTCACGCTCGCCTTAAAAGACGCCTATATCCCAATCCATCAGTTGACAGGGAAGTGGCTCCAATTCTCAGTAGACAACAGGAAATCTAGTTTTTCAGGTACTGCCCTTAGGCCTGTCCCTTATCCCGTGTCTTTACCCGCATCGTAAACGGAGGCGGGGTCCTCAGGATGAGAGCTTAATATTTTTCTTAACTAGGTGATATTTTGGTCATAGGCCAATCAGAGGCTTCTCTTCTAAGGGATGTCAAGTCATCTCTGCAATTATGTAAACAGCTGCAGTTCTTGGTTGCCTCTTTGGACTGGCAAGGGCATGGTTTCCTCAATGCCTGCCAGGATCCTAACATCGTGACACCAGGCTAGTTATTTCTGCGCTCGTTCAGGCCACTGATGTCGCTGTTGAGTCTCCCGGCCAGTATGGTCGATGTCAGTCCTTTTGCAGGCTTCACGAGTGGCAATCAGCTTCATCTTGCCTCCACTTCAGACCATGGATACACTCCTTCGGACCGGGTCACTTCATGGAGTTATTATCCAGTGCCTTTCGGTGGTGGTTGAACCCCACTAACCTAAGGGCCAGAATGTGTTCCCTTCCTCATCCATCTCACACCCTTCGACGGGAGGTCGAAGTGGGGTGGGCCTCACAAACTCTGAATTACCGCTGGTCAGGGGAATGGACTTCAGTTCAGGCTCGCTTTTGTCAACGTGCTGAGCTTTGGGCAGTGTCATTCCGCTTCCACAATCGTCTTCCCTGTGCAAGGTCGTTCCATCCAGTCCTTCGGGCAACATGTACGGTGGTCCCTTATAACAGGCAGGGGGACCTATGACGCCCTCTTTTGCACGGTGTTTGAAAGGTCTGGTTTTATATTTGCAAATGCACCCCCTCATTGTTGAAATTTGTTCATTTTTCATGCAAATTATGACCGCTAATTATTAGTTATCGATTTTGTTTGATCAAAGAAACACCTCCTTGAACTCAGTAAATTTGCTTTTTACTTGTTCGGCTGGACATGACCGTACCACGGCAGTACGTAGGTCCACAGATTGGCGTGACATAAAGTGATAGCAGACGGCAAAACAAACTGCCCGTAAGTTATGTTTTAAAATGGAAGTATAAGTGACCATTATTTAAAAACAGACTACTTTATGACTAACCAAAAATCGGGTGTGTATTCTGATGCACTTTGATTTTGGTGCACACCATTGCCGGCCCAGCGTTGAAATGCACATTGAGTCATGAAGTCAACAACAGAGCATGAATAGTCGAAGTCATTGTGGTTGAACTAGGTACGATTCTCTAGCAAGGCTAGCAATTTCAAACACGGTAAATAGCAGTATAACCACAGGGCAGTCCAAAAGATCAATCCAAATACCAGTCGTAGCTAATTTGGGTAGTCTCTATATAGCCATAGTAGTGAAAATATAACCATATTTGCATATGTTGGGCCCAATATTTAATTCTATCTAAACTTGGCAACTTGTGTAGCATGTTAGTGTACAGGCTGTCCCAAAAAAATGTTAACACTCGAACAAAGGCATTTTGGTAAAAAGAAATGTATGCATGGTATTCCTTTCAAGCCAATAAATTCTTGGCTTTAAGAACATACCAAACAATAACCCTTGCGTACTTTAGTTTTTAGCAAAATGCCTCTTTTCCGAGTGTTAACATTTTTTTGGACAGCCTGTACGTACTAGCTCATTTAATTTTAGACAATTTGCACATTTTGGCACAAAAATACTAAGCAGATCGTCGCCCACATCACATACTGTCTTATCTGATGAAGTGCCGTTTTCGAGAAAATCGCCATTGAAATTCTGCCGGGAGATTTCATGTTTTCAATTTTGCATTATGAAGAAAACATTCTGAAGTTTAAGTTTTAACCATGCTGAGTTTTGAAAGTGCAATTGTATTCCTGATATAAAGCTACAAAGTCATAAGTCTGTATGTGAAATGCAAAAAAGTCGTATTTTCACATACGACGCTAATTTCACCTTTATATTTCAATGCGTTCAGATAGATCTGTATGTGAAACACGTCATGTTCAGGCACGAGGCAGATAGGACGCACATAGATCTGTATGTGAAAAGCGTAAACAGCTTGTTTTACGAAGAGCACTAATTATACGCCTATTGAAATTACCTGTAAATGAAACATACGACAGTAAGTGAAATCGCAATTTGAAGTTTTGAGCTTATTGATCAAAATTCTTCATTAATATCTCACTAATTAGGTCACTTTTAAGATGGTAACTTTGTGAGTAAGTCCATTATAAGTACATATGCAAAATATCTCAAAAAAGTCAAAAATGTCAGATAAGACAGTATGTGATGTGGGCGACGAGATGATATTGTTATCATTTAATGATTACGGTTTATTCAACCTGCCTCACCGATTTAATTAATTGGATAATACTCATTAGCTGAGATAGCCAAATTTGAATATTGTGTAGATGTGTATACATTTTAGGTTCATTCAGCTAAATTCAAATATTTTGTGCACCAAAAATATGGACAGTTTTCGCTTACGAACGGCAATCACATCAGGGCCGTATCCAGTGGGGTGCGGGGGGGGGGGGGGAGGGGTGTGCGACCCCCCAAAAATGACATTAGGTCGCTTTATTCTTATTGAAGGTTCCGCTTGTCATGTGGAAGGTTCGCTTTGTGATTGTTAAAATTTGGCGCCTTGTTATTGTAATGGTTGTTGTTATTGATAAAGATAGGTCAATTAACTGGCTAACTGCATTACTACTATTATTAGACTGTTGTTAATGCTGATGATGTATCATTGATTCCAAACCCCTCCCCCCCCCCTTTGGGACCCTCCACTCTGGTTTCTTGAATGGTACAAGTGTGTGTCTAAAGCCCGTATCAACTCCCATGTAGTTATGCTTAATTGTGATCCCGGTCGTTCTCTAGATCTTGAATGGGATCTTCCCTTGGTTTGCAGTTTTGGCTTCTCCAGAGTTTTCCAACCTACACAAGCTTGATTCTTTTTGATCGTTCTTTGGAACTGCTTTTTTGCTTGCCGTTATTTGTGGCTAGAAGTTGTCCTATTCTCTAAAGGGCTGGTTTCTTATCCAAGAGTCCAACCTTCACTCCCGTTACGTTTTTATTCGTGACCTCAGAAGGCGACCAGTTAGTCCAGGAGGATGGCCTTGGTTGCCTTGTCAAGATGTGGGGCCATTTGTGCGGGAGTCGAGGGTCTCGTGCTAGAGTTGGTGGAAAGTGTTTCAGGTTTACTAGCCCTGGTATTAAGCTGGGTCTAAAACCTTATATTCTGTTGTCCGATCATTTCCCCACCAACATAATCGAGGCGGTTCTGGGTCATTGGTGGTAAAGTATGGAACAGAGGATATTCCCCTCTCCGGCTGCGGGGGTTATATCCTAGTGATCTCCTAGTTACATTACTACCACCCCACAAATCAGCCGGGATGGAGTTTGGCAGAAAAGACTACTCTCATCGTCTCTTTACTTAGTCGGTGAGTGAGACGGGAAACGGGCCCCGCGTGGGTCCAGGCTTCTGGCGCTACGCACCCGAGCCTCGGGTTGGGTGCGACCCGCTCCGACGACACGTCAGGCGGGGAGTTTGATTGGGCCGGACATCTGTCAAATGGTAACGCAGGTGACCTAAGGCCAGCTCAGCGCGGACGGAAACCTCGCGTAGAGCAGAAAGGGCAAATGCTGGCTTGATTTTGATTTTCAGTTAATAAAGACCGTGAAAGGCGTGGCCGAACGATCCGTTTGACTTTCGGAGTTTTGAAGCAAGAGGTGTCAGAAAAGTTACCACAGGGATATAAATGGCGTGTGGCAGACAAGCGTTCATAGCGAGTTGCTTTTTGATCCTTCGATGTCGGCTCTTCCTATCATTGTGACGCAGAATTCACCAAGCGTGGATTGTTCACCACTAAATAGGGCACGTTGAGCTGGGGTTTAGACCGTCGTGAGACAGGTTAGTTTGACCAACTGATTACAGGTTCGGCGTTTACGGCAATTCTGCTCAGTACGAGAAGAACCGCAGATTCAGACCGATGGTACACGTGCTTGTTCGAGGGGGAAACAGTGGTGAGAAGCTACCATCTGAGGGATTACGTGAAAGCTCTTAAGATTGACTTTCAACCTTCAGACTCCCGGGCTGGTACGCGTCGACACCACCAGGTTCCGATAGCCGCCCCCGCGGGGGCGGTAGGCCGGGGGCTACGCGCACCCAATTTCGAGGTAGAAGGGCCCGTGTTCGCGAACATGGGTCGCAGCGTGGCGGTAGCCCCGAACTGTCCGCTGCTCCCACGCGGCATCAAAGTCCGCCTTGGAGAGGAACGCCAATCGTTTTGTTAAAACTAGGCTTGTGAAAATGTAAAATTGACCCATTTGAAAAAGTTGAAGGTTTCAATGGAACCAAACTTCTGCGTTATGATGCAGCAGCTTTAAGCGTTGGAGCCAACTCACTGTTGATTGGGTTGGGGTTTTTGAGAATCTGTGTCCCCCACCGGTGGACAAGATGTAGGGCACTCATTGAGGAATGTGATCCGCAGTATGTAGGTGACCAAATTGGCAGGGCTCGATGGCCGCAGCCCCCATCTGTGCATATTGCTATGAAGCGACCGACTTCCTGTGCGAATCCGGTTAAGGTGACCCATTCTTTGGGAGAATGTGCCAGGGGGGTAGTTTTCTGTCTTAGGTGTATTGAATAGAGAGTTGATCTGGTCTTGGAGTATATTGCCAGGCAGTATTCAATGTCTGTAAGATGTTGAATGGGGGAACTGGAGAGTTTAGCAGCGTTTCGGCAGAAAGAAGGTCGAGAGAGAGAGCGCAGTCTCTGTCTACCGATTGGTGTGATTCTTTGACAGGGTTGTTTATGCGCAGGTGCTTGTTGTCCAGCAGGCCTTATTCACGAGTTTGGCGTGTGGTTGTTCTCTCCGAAGACTGCAGGTGATGGCCTGAAAGCAATGGTAGGAATTCAGATGGAGTAGGACGGAAGCAGCCAGTGACGGTTCTCAAGGTATCTTCGTTGCGACTGTCAGATTTCTTTGTGTGAGAGCTGTTTGCACCATGCTGGGGGGCCAGCATATTCAGCAGTGCTGTGAGACCAGAGCCAGGCGGCAGTGGTGCTTAGGAGTGTTGGGTGGGCACACCCCCATGACCATCCAGCAAGTCGGCACAGGAGGTTATTCCTCGAAGATTACCTTGGCGCATACGGAAACTGAGGTGCTGCCGGGTAAGTAAGCTGCGGTTCAAGACTCACTCACAAGTAGGCTGGTGTTTGGTAGGATTGTAGCAGAGGTGCCCATTGAGGTTGATTTGGAGATGGTGATGGGCTCTTTGGTGTGAGGTGGAAGGCAGTTAAGTGGTGGTATTGGCTTTGCTCAGCTTCAGTCTACAGGTCTGAGATATTGCGCAGTAGGCCATTTGTCTGTAGTTAAGTTGTGCTTTATACTTATGTCCAGTTGCTCTCCGAGTGGAGGAGGGCAAGATGTCGGCATAGCCATAGTGTTAGATGTTGTTGAGGGTTAATTGCTGATAGACAAGTGAACAGCATAGGAGCCAGTAACAAATCCTTGTGGTACTCCGTTCCTCAGACGACGCAGACGCATTACTCTGCCCATATCACGGTTCTTGAGAATAAGCTACGTACAAGAATTGTACAAGGTGACGATCCGGGATGGTCCTGAAGAACTTGGAGGTCAGGCCCTGGTTGCCACAAGGTGTCGTACGCTGCAGTAAGTCCACCAAGATGACGCCCTTGCCTTCTGGCGCTTTTCAAAGCTTTCCTCAATATCATTTGTGATTTTACGAGGGGAGTTGGGCGTTCTGAATCCACCAGGTTTTTGAAATGATCCCAGTCTGCCTTGCGGAAGTTCCACCTTTTCACTGGCTTTGTTGGTACAGGCTTAGCAAGGCTCTCCTGAGCGATCAGTGATGATCTGTGTTGGGACTTCGGAAAGCGGTCGAGAACAGTACGGTGAATGGAGATGGTGTCCATGTTTGCAAAAGCAAGGTCAGGGTTTGTAGACGTATTCCACCTTCCAGAGTTGAAAGTGTCTGGTTGCTTGGGGTCGGGACTTCGGAAAGCGGTCGAGAACAGTACGGTGAATGGAGATGGTGTCCATGTTTGCAAAAGCAAGGTCGGGGTTTGTAGACGTATTCCACCTTCCAGAGTTGAAAGTGTCTGGTTGCTTGGGGTCGTGCAAAAGTTGTACACCTGATTTTGAGGCCAGTCCTCTAGGGTAGCTCCATCAGGGTTGGTTTTCCTGTAACCCCAGGTAATGCTATGACTGTTAAAGTCGCCAGCATAAATGCCAGGGTGCACCATAGGTTGGTAGAGAGTCTGCTTGAAGCCGATGGTTAGGTTGCTTGTAGACATTGGTGACATGAACACCTGCAATTTGTGTTGTTGCCCATTTGTCTGCAGGTGAGGTTGCAATTTGTTTCCATTGGGCCAATTTGCTAGCAGAGGTGGCAATCCCGCAGATGTTCAGAATGGAACTGTCAGTAGCGTGTGTCTCTTGGAGGAGAATCGCAGTGACTTTATGCGTGTGTGTGTGAGGTGTTCGATGATGTTTATCTTTGCCCTAGTGAGACCTTCCACGTTTAGTTGGAGCACTGAGATGCCATCTGGCTTGACATCTGGTGATGCCTGCCCTGACAAGGGCACGTGTGCCAAACTGGCATCAGATAGTGTCCTCTGACGGGGTATGATTAAAATACAGTGAGATAAAAAAGACAACAGTAAATTAAAAAGACAGTGAATTAAAAAAGACAACAGATGTTAGCGTAGCCTCAGTTGATTATCATTCGCCTGAATAAATCAGTTACCGGGGTTCACCACGAGGAGGTTGACAAACTTGAACCCCTTGAACCTAACTTGAATCATAGGTGCAACATGGGATCCCTCATTTGTTGATGAGGTCAAAGGTCGCATACCAAGGTCAACGGTCATGTGAGGTCAAGTTGTAAAATAGGCTGAAAATGTAAAATTGACCTCATTTGAAAAGTTGAAGTTCAATTGGAACCAAACTTGAATCATAGGTGCAACATGAGATCCCTCATTTGTTGATGAGGTCAAAGGTCACATATCAAGGTCAAAGGTCATGTTAGGCCTATCATTCACTAACCACGACGGCAGGCGACACAAGCGGTCCGAGGACCGATGTATTTTTTTAGGTTGTGGTGGTAAGTATGTAACTAGGATAAAACCCCTCACCAGAGAGGGGGGAATCGAAATCATCCCTATAGAAAACCATTTTTTGTATTTCTGTTGTGCATGACAGAAATTGCTAAATCATCATCTTGTTACATAAGACAACATATTCAGCTTATTCACTTTCAGGTGTGTGATCTAATGTATTGGTGAACATTCCAAATATGTAAAAAACCAGGGTTTTGAAAAAAAAAATGGAGGCACTTCTTTCTGAAAATGTCCTCATGTCTCTTTAAAGAAGAAAATGAAAGTCAGTAGTATTTAGCAACCTATATTGTGTGAGGGTGACAAAGTCATAACCGACATACAGGGTGTCCCAAAAAAAGTGGTGCAAGCAGAAAAACTCTGATTTCTCAAAAACTACTAAAGCTGTGAATTTAATTTTCACAGAGGATATTAATTATCCTCTTTTGAATAAATTGTGCAAATCCCATGACAATCCGCCCACACAAGCTAAAGATATAATGGATTATTAAAGGGTGTCTGTATTTCATCCATTCCAATGGGATTTACACAGTTAACATCATTTGTCCGTTCTTTCTGCTGTCGGGTGAGTGATTTCGAACACATTGAATGTACTGCTGTATTCATGGCATACCACTAATTATTAACAACTGAGGAACAACAAAATGGACACGATATTAGTTTCATAGATTGATTAAATTGCAAATAGGCATTAGAAATAATAAAACACGCTATGATTAAGCCTACAGATGTATTCTTAACAATTATGATCAGCACAATCAAAACTTTGCCTTATGTCTATTTTGTTATCTCTACCTATGCAGGTTTCGTTATAAATAGCATTTCTGCTAAATATATAAACTTGTAAACTAAGTGGGCACATATGTTGGAATGTCTAATCATAAATTTCTTTTTACAAGAAAAAAAATAAAATAGCTTAGTGACATTAAAGTCCTTTCTCGGCAGTAACCTGTTTCTATCTGTCATTTATTGATAAAATACGCTACTTGAAAAACAATGTACTTAAAAACTAAAATTTCATAAATTACCCACTGACTTTCTTAAAGCTGTTCAATTAACATGCTTTACCCCCAAGAAACTCCTTTAGAATAAGTATTTTTAGCTTAAAGTTATTATTATTAGATTATTATGTAAGATATTTGTTCAGATACAGCAGTAGCATATCACCTTCAGAATCTTAGGTTATATCCTTTAGTCATGCACACGATGAGCGACGAATCTATCTGATATACCTATAATCACTAACTGTGTAAATCCCATTGAATGGATGAAAAAAAATTCTTATATCGTTGATATATCTGGTTTGAGTGGGCGGATTGTCATGGGATTTGCACGAACTATACAAAAGAGTATAATTGATATCCTCCATGAAAATGAAATGCACAGCTTCAGCAGTTTTTGAGAAATTGAAGTTTATCTGCTTGCACCACCTTTATTGGGACACCCTGTATTTGGTCAAATTGATTCTTGTAAACACGGGTAAAAACACACACAATTCAAGCCATAGCACCCATCTCAAATCATAGTAAAAACATTTTATAAAAGAAATAAATACATCGAAAAACAAAAGAAAACAAATGACAAGTATGTAACGCAAAATCGCCTATTCTGGCAAATGACGAATACATGATTCTGTTGCACTCACATGACGATAGCAATCATGGAAACTGGTGTCCATTGAGGAATAGGGCTTACATGAAGTCAATGTGAGAAGAGAATCACAGCCTTTTCCATTGAGAGTTTAAGTATCTTGAGAGTCTTCTTCTTAGCATATCCACAATCATTGGTAATGGCTTGTGGTGGTGTCGGATTTAATCACTGAGTAGCTGATCCGGGGGCACGTGTATCCATGATACGGATGCCCCTAACATGGTCCATAGACATCAGAACTTCCAAAGGTCTCTGGTTCTAAATATGGAGGCCTGTGGGATGTTTTATCATTTTTTTGGGACTGTATCATTTTTAAAATTGCTGCTAAGTGTTGTTTCTCCTGTTAATTTATATGATTTAGACACAAGTTTGAATAGCTTTTGATGAGAGTTGTGTTGAATGTTCAGACTCTTTTAATAAAGGATCAGGGCTTACGCAGGATTTATTTGGTGGTGCAGGACTTTAAAAAGTGGCTTTTTTGGTAAAAGTGGATCTATCCCTTAAATGGTCCTTTTGGGGACTTTTTTGAACATCTCATCCTGAAAACATGGACTATTTAATTGTCAACTTTTCTCTAAATTGTTGACCTTTTTATCAACAATAAGCAAAGTGCCCTTTTGGGGATCCCCCCCCCACCACCACACACACATACACGCATCACCATGTATATCGGCTGAAATGATCATATTTATTTGTACTTATCCTTTTTTTCATTTTTTATCATGTAACTGCAAGCAAGCCAAATAAATTTGCATAATGCTTTAAATTGTAAACCCTGTCTTTTAAATTGACACTGGGTATATGTGCAAAATGATTGAATAGATCAGAGCATTTAATGAGCTTCTCTCATAAAATCAGCAGCAAAGGTAAACATTCATGAATGTGAACAGAGCTTGATAAAAATGATACATTATTTGAACAAATGTAATATTGGTTTATCTTTACCTTACTTTTCTGTTTGGATTTGTACTTAAAGGAGGTAATTCTGGTTTTGTGTATTTTGATGCTCCATCATTGAAGTCATTGTTGCAGTGACATTTCCAAGTGTGGTCATGTTTTGTAGGTAAACGACCATCTGATTCATGCATTTGTCAATCTGAGTCTGAGTGGTCGCCATCTGATCTGTGTGCTATCAATACTTTCTGAGTGTTCTGGATTTCATTCAAGGAGTTAGCCATCGTGTCTGTGTGTTTAGGCAATCTATTCTGGGTTGCTCTGGATTTCAGTTTAAGGAGTTTGCCATCTGTGTCTGGGTGCTAGCAATACTATTCTGGGTGCTCTGGATTTCAGTCAAAGAGTTAGCCATCTGTGTGTGGGTGCTAGCAATACTATTCTGGGTGCTCTGGATTTCAGTCAAAGAGTTAGCCATCTGTGTCTGGGTGCTAGCAATACTATTCTGGGTGCTCTGGATTTCAGTCAAGGAGTTTGCCATCTGAGTCTGATAGGGCCATGAGGCCAAAGAGAAAAGATGCTCGGATAAGGATCAAGGTCGTGCACCTCTGGGAAGTACATAATTCTTCTGAAATATTTTTCTAAAATTATAGAAATCAGTCCTACATTTGTCTCATGTGCTGGTATGTGCCATTTTTCTAGCAAATTAATTAAATATCATCTCAATTTTCGCCCTGAATGTCAGTGACCAATGGATGTACACCATGATTCATTGACTCCAGCAAATAATGTGGCTATTGATAAGTAAATCTGCTGGGTATGCAGAAGACCAAAACACTTCAGATTCCTTTTCATCTGGACTGCAGAGCCATTGTTATTATCCATGTAGCTGAAAAAGATTTTAGGTGTTCACCACCACCACCCCCATTTAGTTAAGCTATTTTTCACGATGTGGAACACAAAGTACCTGTCCTCTTTCCCAAATAAATATATGTTGGAGGTTTCTACTGTATGGTTATTAACTTTGACTCTACATTTCATAATTTATTTGAAAGGGAAGTGAAGGTGAACAAATCTCATGAGAGAAAGTTGTTTGGCAACTGTAACCTAGCATCTGGTGCGAACCAAACCCCATAACCTGAAGCTAAAACCCCATTTCTAGGCAAATTTCCGCATTTATTAGCAGAAATCAAAAATCATTCACCTATATGAAATGCACTGTTAAAGCGGTGCAAGCAAACCTTTAATTGAATACAAAGGCGGTCATAATATTAACATGATTTAGTTATGGGTCTTGGTTCTGCATCAAGATGTGAGCTAAGGTCCAGCTTGCCAGGCTACATTTCTTTCATGATTTTTGTTCATTTTCTTTTTTGAATAAATGATGAAATAGTATGGTCATTGTTATTGAACTCCCAGTAGAAGGTCAAGTTTTATTTATTTGTGAATGAGGCTGTAGCACAATCTAAATCAGGTGGTGATAACACCTGAAAGCCTTTCCATTATCATGGACAATAATAATGGCTCTACAGTTCCCAGAGAATCTGAAGTCCGTTGTTCTATGCATAACAGGCAAATTTACTTATCAATAGCCTCGTTATTTGCTGGAGTCAATGGAACGTGGTGGACATACATGGTCACTGATATTTAGGGGGAAAGGAGACAACATTAATTTTCAAGAAATGTGCACATACTTGATGTGAGGACATGCATAGAATGATTTTTATAACTTTAAATTTATTTAGGAAAAATTATGTACTTCCCAGGGGTGCATCACCTTTGTAACACTATGGATGTGCCCCCTGACCTATAAGTATTGGCCATCAAGCTGATAATTCCCAGCACTGAAGATCTGTTATTAACAAGTATTTCATTAATTGTGCTCACCTGCTCGGCTTTTTGGTCCTTCATCAATGCAGCTAATTGAGGCATGTATGGTGATATATTGGTGGTGTTTTCAAGTAGAGAAATGATTTGAGGAAGTGAAATTGATATGGCTGCCAGTTGACTGTTAATGCTGGGTAGAGTTTGTCATGACATACAGCAAAGAACCAACATTTTTTATTATCGCCATTATGATGATACAGGAGTTTTTCCTCTGTGAAAAGTTGTTAATTTCAGCTACGAATGGTTGCCCAAACTGTCTGAGTAATAGGTTTAATCTTTCTGGGTGTGGTAATGGAATTCCTGGTTCAAAAGTTCGTGTCTCAGCACCTTAAAACTAAGTGTTTAAAATTGTTACCATCTTTATATTTGACCAGGTTTGGAACTCTGGAATATTTGGGTATGATTTATGTTCCTAATTTATTGTAACTTTTAAATAATCAGCATTGTGGCTTTTATATCTAAGAAAAGTCTCACTAAAAATGCATTTTCATTTGTTTTTTTTATACTGATCACTATTTTGTAATTTTAAACATATCTTATGCCATTCAAAAATCAGTCAACCAAGCCAAGCCAAGCCAAGCTAAGAACTCGAATCATTAATTTTTTGTGTAGGTAAATTTGTGCGAGGTTTTGATACCAATCCTATAATCTCTCTGGGCCAATTTGGTTGGGTACTGGCAATTAGAAAGTAATAGGGTGCTAAAGCTAATAAACTGGTTAATCCTTAAGCTGGTTAAGCTAGCTGCTAATCCTGAAAGCTGTAAAAATGAATTTATGTCTACTGGTTAACTCAGTCAGTATGCAGGTCAGCTAATAAGTTTGTTAATCCTTAGCTGGTTAAGCTGCTAATCCATAAGCTGCGGACCCTAATTGATAATAGACCAGTTAACAGCAATGTTTGTAAACATGTTAGGGCCTGGTATCTTGAACTAGGTCGGCCTGACTGGGCAATTGTATCTGTTAGAGTTTTAATACTCTGGGCCATAACGATTGGCAGGCATGGATTGGCAGTCAACAAAAGAAAGTGACGTAGGATGTTAACTGGTCTATATACTGGTCAACTCAGTCAGTCAGAAGGTCAGCTAGTAAGTTGGTTAATCTTAAGCTGGTTAAGCTGCTAATCCATAAGCTGCAGACCCTAATTAATATATACTGGTCAACTCAGTCACAGGTCAGCTAGTAAGTTGGTTATCTTAAGCTGGTTAAGCTGCTAATCCATAAGCTGCAGACCCTAATTGATATATACTGACCAACTCAGTCAGCAGGTCAGATAGTAAGGTGGTTAATCCTGTAATCTGATTAAGCTGTAATCCATAAGCTGCAGACCCTAATTGATATATACTGACCAACTCAGTCAGCAGCGTCAGCTGAGTAAGTTGGGTAATCCTTAGCTGGTTAGCTGTTAATCCATATAAGCGTAGACCCTAATGGAATATATACTGGACAACTCAGTCAGTCAGCAGGTCAGCTAGTAATCTTTAATCCTTTAAGATGGTTAAGCTGCTAATCCGTAGCTGGAGACTTCTAATTGATATATACTGGACAATTAGAAAATTATTTTTATCACTTAAAGCAAAAGGTGAATAGAATATGTACCACAGAAAAAGCTTTACAATCAAGAAACAGACCAAACATAACAAGTTTATTCTTGTGTTCAGTTCTGATTCATCATCCTCAATTCAATTCAATAAGAACTTCGTTAATGTCTGTCTCAACAATTATTTCCTTTATCCAATAAGAATCATGCCATAATATGGTTTATTTCATTTTCTAATCTTAAATTCTGAGACATTGTCCATTCAAGCATCTTCAAATGGTCTTTGAATGGATCTTACTTTAAACTTTATTATTTCTTTGCTGTCACAAGGTCTCTTTACCCTGAAAATCTCGCTACTTTGGTTCTTAAGAAAAGGACCAAGTATTTTTTTTTTAAAAATCAATAGCCATCTATTTAATTTCAAAATAATATTTTTAGGAAAGGGGAAATAGTGAACCTTATGGACTGCAAAAATTGCAAAGTGAACGATATTGTGAAATATACCCAATTCATTGCAAACCACTGCAAGCAGTTAGAAATAAAGGGGTTATTGTATTACTTCAGATAGACTGAGAGTCAGATGTCTCAAGCACTAAGGCAATGTACTGTAGTACTTTTGCTCTCACATATCAAGGTCTTCCACCTTTTGGATTAGCGCGCCCTCATCTTGCCGGAATGGCAAAGCAAAGTCCATTCCAAATTTCTGGAGACTTTCTAAATCTAAAGAACGACATGCATGTTGGATATGTATGCATAAAAGTATGGGTCACACTTTGAATAGCACAAGTTCTTTGAGGTCGGGTATTAAATTGGTCTGAATGAGGAATACTACGACTAAAAACACGTTTGTTATAGGTTATGCATGAGTGAGGTGAAAGACCTCTATAGTGCTTGTCCTGTGTCATAAGTAGACAGCACTTGGTGTACAGTGCCTTGACACCATTGTATTAGAGCAAAATGTCACACTTAATGTTAAGACTTGTTCTTCAAAAAAAAATGGTCCCAACTTAATACAATACTTATCTCCTATTAGTTGTGTTATTGTCATATGATTCTCGGCTATGATAGTGTGTTGAAAAAAGTTAGCTTTCTGTGGGAATAAAGTGTTAGTGCACAATACAAATTTGTTGCTTGTTTTCTAATTCTGTTAACAAACCTGGTGCAGTGTGTCTGTCACTTAAGTCCACCCAATCTATGTGCTCTAACAGAAGTCATTTTTTTCATTAATACCCCTTGCCAATTTTTTTAAAGTTATATTGAGAAAAGATAATCCAAACAAGCTCTTTTAACACTTAAGAGAATTCTTTCATGAGTAAACAATTTAACTAAAGAAAACATAATTGAAGGGATAAGCAGCGATAATGCAAGAGAATGAAAAAAGGGAAATGCATTTTTTAGCTTATAAATCAAAGAAAGTATGTGCAATGCAATTCCTATAACACCAAATAGTGAAACAAATTGATAATTTGAGGAAATTGGTAATACAGTCTCCTGCAAATAGACATACAGCAATGGCGTTTCAAAATCTACACTAAACAGCTCTGATTGTGGTTTACACCAGTGCATAATAAAGATCATGAAAAGTTTGTGTTGAGGTCAAACTGTACAGGTCTGGTTGCACGGTTTACGCTTATAAATCTGGGATATTCACAGGGAAAGGCATTTTTGATATCAAGTTGGAATTTTGATATGCACGTATAGAATTACAGAATCAGATAAAAGGTACTGCCTTACAGGTTATGTTAGCAGATCCATGCCAGTAACAAAAATACCAAAAATACAAATTTTGATTTTTAAAAAAAATGTTTTTTGATCAGCAAATCACTGTAACAAACGTCATCTTTTTTACCTTACATCATCACAAAAAAATCCCCACTGATGCATTACATTAGATCTTGGTCAAATAAAACAAATGTTGTACTTAGCGTGTATGATGTCTGTTTTTTTCCTAATGTCAATTTTGTTACATAAAACATATACTGAAGGAATGAAACGATCCATCTCCTTCTCTCCTCACCAAGACCTTCCATCTTTGGTAAGACCCACTTCTTTTGTTTAATTGACCAAGGAACTTTTAAGTTGAGTTGGGCTTCTATTTTGTGAAGATTCATAAGCAAAGAAAATTATACCATTATTTAAAGAGAAAAAAATGCGTACCGAGCCCAAAAAAGCACACAGTGGGATAGGATTATTTTCTCACAGGAGTATGATGTTTGTAACTGTTTCTTTCAAATTGATCATGAAAATTTAGCAAACATCGAACTCCCAATCTTGGAATTCACATGAAAACAAAAGTTAGACGCTCATTAAAATGGTTGGAACTGTCCATTGTTTTCACTTTGAAAGAACTTTATTGGGATCGTCAATGCACAATATCTTACTCTGGACACAAATAGTCACTCAACCCTTCCTACAGGTGTGCTCCTGACCCCTCCTCTCCTCCTCCCATATAACCTGCTAATGGAAGCATGGAATATCTTACTCTGGACATATATAGCCACTCAACCCTTCCTACAGGTGTGCTCCTGACCCCTTCCTCTCCTCTTCCCCCAATAACTGCTATGGAATCATGGAATATCTTACTCTGGACACAAATAGTCACTCAACCCTTCCTACAGGTGTGCCCTGACCCCTCCTCTCCTTCCCCCATATAACCTTCTATGGAGCTGGAATATCTTACTCTGGACACAAATAGTCACTCAACCCTTCATAATGTAGCTCCTGACCTCCCCCCTCCTCTCCCATATAACCTGCTATGGAACGATGGAATATCTTACTCTGGACACAAATAGTCACTCAACCCTTGCGGTGCTACCCTAGCCTCTTCGGTGGTGCTCCTGACTCCCCTCTCCTCTTCCTGCCATCCATATAACACTCATCCGTGAGTCACACACACTGGTCTAGAGTAGTGAACACAGTCACCAGCTAATACTGGAGAATCAACGTCAGTGGCACTGAATACTAGCTGTCCAATGGTCTGATGTGCGGCGCGTGCACGTGTGAGAACACAGTGCTGAAGGACTGGAAGGACGGTGCGCGTGTTGTCTGGGTGTGGTGACAGAGCCACACAGTGCGAAGTGCATTCCTCTCCGGCTCCCATTAACCGGCTATCTTCTCGAAGCATGGAATATCTTACTCTGGACACAAATAGTGCCTGTGTGTAGCTCCATAACAGGTATAGGGAGGAAGGAGAGGTCAGAGCACACCGGTAGGAGTTTTGAAGGGCTACTTGTGTCAGCGAAGATATTCCATGCTTCCTTAGCAGGATATATGGGAGGAGGGTCAGGATCACACCCGTTAGGAATGGTTGAGTGGCTATTTGTGTCCAGAGTAAGATATTCCATGCTTATTCCATAGCAAGTTATTATGGGAGAGAGAGGGGGGTCAGGGCACACCTGTAGGAGGGTTGAGTGGCTCTTATGTATCCAGAGTAAGATATTACATGCTTCCATAGCAGGTTATATGGGGAAAGATGGAGGGTCGAGCACACCTGTAGAAGGGTATAGTGGGCTATTTATGTCCAGAGTAAGATATTCCATGCTTCCATAGCAGGTTATATAGGAGAAGGAGAAGGATGTGGCAGGAGCACACCTGTATGAAGGGTTGAGTGGCTATATATGGTCCAATAAGATATTCCAAGTGCTTCCATAGCAGGTTATATGGGAGAAGAGGGGAGGGGTCAGGAGCCCCCTGTAGAAGGGTTAGTGGCTATTTATTCCAGAGGTAAGATTTCCCTCTTCCATACAAGGTATAGGGATAAGGAGAGGATGGGTCAGAGCGCACACCTGTGTAAGGTTTAAGTGGCTATTTGTGTCCATATTCGATAGTCCAAGTGCTTCCATAGCAGGTATCTTGGATAAGAGAGGAATAGGTCAGGGAGTACACCTGTAGGAAGGGTTGAGTGGCTATTTTTGTGTCCGATTAGATTATTCCATGCTTCCATAGAAGGTTATATGGGAGAAGGAGGGGAGAGGTCATGGCACAACCTGTAGGAAGGGTGGAGTGGCTATTTTGTCCGAGTAAATATTCCATGTCTTCCACGAGCAGTTATAAGATGGGAGAAGAGAGGAGAGGAAGGTCCCAGGATCACGACCTGTAGCAGGTTGAGGGCTATTTGGTGTCCAATAAGATATTCCATGCTTCCATAGCATGTTTATATGGAGAAGGAGGAGGGTCAGGACGCCCACTGTAAGAAGGGTTGAGTGACTATTTGTGTCCAGAGTAAGATATTCCATGCGGATCCAAGAGTATTTGTAAGGAGGGGGGCAAGGAGTGTCCTTCCAATAATGCAGCTACAATGGCACCGGCAGTCCGGGTTGTGGGTGCGGGAGGTTCCCCTCCTTCGCTTTGGAGGGTGGAGTGCTGCATGAGGTACCCCTTCCCAGCCCCAGAACCCTTGCAAATGGTCACATTCAACTTTCTAAGTCTCAGTCAACTTGACGATTCTTGCATTCGTACTAGAAAGCCCCCTTCAAGACTAGTGACGATTGTGCCATTATTCAAAAATTAATTGAGCAGTTTTCTTTTTTCATGGTAGTTTTTGGCAAGGGTCTGGGACTGTCCCTTAGTGTCTGTCTCTCTGCAGCCTTGTGTTGGTCCTAGCATTTTACAAAGTTAAAGGTACAGTCAATTCAATCATATATTGCATCCGATGAAAAACAACCTTTGGAGATCAATTTTCTCGGAACCGTCCCGTTTTTTTCAATCAAATCAAATATATAATATAATGAATAATCTTAACTTTTAGGATAGGCAGTTTAACACCTGACCCATTTCTTCTTGTAAGTGGTTTTGTTGTTTTATTTTTTTCGGCCTCTCAATGAGGGTCCAGAGTAAGATATTCCATGCTTTCATAGCAGGTTATGGGAGAAAGAGAGAGGGTCATGACACCTCTGTAGGAAGGGTTAGTGGCTACTTGTGTCAGAGTAAGCTATTCCATGCTTCCATAGCAGTTTATATGGAGCGAAGAGGGAGGGGGTTCATGAGCACACCTGTAGGAAGGTTGATTGGCTACTGTGTCAGAGTAGTATTCCATGCTTCCATATCAGTTCTATGCGAGAAGTGAGGGAGAGTCAGGATCAACTTAGGAAGGGTGAGTGGCTATTTGTTGGTCCAGAGTAAGATTATCCTGCTTCCATAGCAAGGTTATAGGAGAAAGGGAGAGGGTCGGAGCACACCTGTAGAAAGGTTGAGTGTCTACTTGTGTCCAGAGTATGATTGGGCCTTCTCTATTTTGTGCAGATTCATAAGCAAAGAAATACCATTATTTAAAGAGAAAAATGCCTTGATGCCCAAAAAAAGCACACAGTGGATAGTATTATTTTCTCACGGATTATGATGTTTGTAACTGTGTCTTCAACTGATCATGAAAATTTAGCAAACATCGAACTCCCAATCTTGGACTCACATGGAAAACAAAATATACGATCATTAAAATGTGAACGTCCATTGGTTTTCACTTTGAAAGAACTTTATTGGGATCGTCAATGCACATATCTTACTCTGGACACAAATAGCCACTCAACCCTTCTAAGGGGTGCTGCCTGACCCCTCCTCTTCTCCTCCCATTATACCTGTATGGAAGCAATGAATATCTTTCGGACATATATATCCACTCAACCCTTCCTACAGGTGTGCTCCTGACCCCATCCCTCCTCCTTCGCCCATATAACCTGCTAATGGAAGCATGGAATATCTTAACTCTGGTGACCCAAATAGCCACTCCAACCCTTCCTACAGTGTGCTCCTGACCCCTCCTCTCCTTCCCCCATATAACCTGCTATGAAGCATGGAATATCTTACTCTGGACACAACTAGCCACTCACCCTTCATACAGGTGGTGCTCCTGACCTCTCCCCCTCCTTCTCCCATATAAAACCTGGCATGGAGCCTGGAATACTTACTCTGGACATCAAATACCACTCAACCCTCTTACCTTTGTGCTCCTGACCTCTCCCCCTCCTTCTCCCATATAACCTGTTATGGAAGCATGGAATATCTTACTCTGGACACAAATAGTCACTCATTCAAGGCATTTTAGAATCTGTAGAACCTCCCCTTCCTCCCGTTGTTTCCTCGCTTTACCCCCATCCTCTCTAGCTTCCCATATAAACCTGCCCTGCTATGAAGCATGGAATAGTCTTCTTGGACACAAATACCAAATATGTCTTCCCATAAACAGGTTATAGGGAGGAAGGGAGATTCAGGCGCACCCACTGTCGGAAGTTTTGAAGGGCTATTTGTGTCCAGAGTAAGATATTCCATGCTTCCTTAGCCAGGATATTGGGAGAGATGGGTCCCCGGAGCACACCGTAGGATGGTTGAGTGACTATTTGTGTCCAGAGTAAGATATTCCATGCTTTCCTAGCAAATTAATATGGAAAGGAGAGGAGGGGTAGGATCACACCTGGTAAGGGTTGAGTGGCTATTATGTCCAGATAAGATATTCCATCTTCATAGCAGGTTATATGGGAGAAGAAGGGGAAGGGTTAGAGCACACCTGTAGGAAAGGGGTTAAGTGGCTATTTATGTCCAGAGTATATAGTCCCTGCTTCCATAGCCGTTATATGGGAGACGGAGAGGAGGGGGTCGGAGCACAACCTGTATGAAGTGTTGAGTGGCCTATATATGTCCAGAGTAGTAGTCCATGCTCATAGCAGGTTATATGGAGAAGTAGGGCAGGGGTCAGGAGCAACCCCTGTATTAAGGGTTAAGTGCTCTTTAATGTCCAGTAAGATATTCCATGCTCCATAGCAGTTATATGGTAGAAGGATAGGAGGTCAGGCAGGCCACACCTGTAGAAGGTTTTAGTGGCTATTTGTGTCCAGAGTAAGATATTCCATGCTTCCATACAGGTTATCATGGGGAAGGAGGGAAGAGGTCAGGAGTACACCCTGTAGAAGGGTTGAAGTGGCTATTTGTGTCCATAGTAAGATATTTTCCATGCTTCCATAGCAGGTTATATGGGAGCAGAGGGGAGAGTCAGGACACACCTGTAAAGAAGGGTTGAGTGACTATTTGTGTCCAGAGTAAGATATTCCATGCTTCCATACAGGGTTATATGGGAGAATAGGAGTAGATGTCGGAGCACACCTGTAGGGAGGGTTTGAGTGGCTATTTGGTCCAGAGTAGATATTCCATCATTGCTTCCATAGCAGTTATATGGGAGAATGAGAGGAGGGGGTCAGGAGCACACCTGTGAGAGGGTTAGTGGCCATTTATGTCCGATTAAGATTTCCCAGTGCGGATCCAGATTTTTGGAATGAGGGGGCAAGGAATTGGCTGCCAATAATGCAGCTACAATGGCAACACCGCAGGTCCGGGTTGTGGTGCGGGAGGGATGTCCCCTCACTGCGCTTTGAGGTGGGGGTGCAGGAAGTTACCCCTTCCCATCTCCCCGAACCCTTGGCAATGTTCACTTTCTAAAGGCTCAGTCACCTGGAAGATTACTTTCAGCTTACTAGAACCCCTTCAAGACTATTGACGATGGCATTATTCAAAAATTAATGATCAGTTTTTCTTTTTTTCATGTGGTAGTTTTTTGGCAAGGTCTTTGTGACTGCCCTGAGTGGGGCTGTCTTCTCCGCCTTGTGTGGTTCATAAGCATTTGGACAAAGTTAAAGGTCCATTCACAGTCAATCATAAATTGCAGGCCGGATGAAAAACAAACGCTGGAGAATGCCCATTTTCTCGGGAACCGTACCGTTTTTTTCAATCATATCAAAATATATAATATAATGAATAATCTTAACTTTTAGGATAGGCAGTTTAACACCTGACCCATTTTCTTTTTCTTCTTGTAAGTTGGTTGTTGTTGTTTTATTTTTTTCTGCCTCTCAATGAGGGGCTCAGAGTAAGATATTCCATGCTTCCATAGCAGGTATATGGGAGAAAAGGGGAGTGGTTCAGGAGCACATCTGTAGGAAAGTTGATGGCTACTTTGTCCAGAGTAAGCTATTCCATGCTTCCACAGCAGGTTATATGGGAGAAAGAGTGGGAGGGGTCAGGATCACACTGTAGGAAAGTTTATTGGCTACTTGTTGTCCGATTAAGATATTCCATGCTTCCATAGCAAGTATATGCGATAAGGAGGGGCGAGTCGAAAGCACACCTGTAGGAAGGGTTGAGTGGCTATTTGTGTCCTGAGTAAGATATTCCATGCTTCCATAGCAGGTTATATGGGAGAAAGAGGGAGGGGTCAGGAGCACCCTGTAGGAAGTTGAGTGGCTACTTGTGTCCAGAGTAAGATATTCCATGCTTCCTAGCAGGTTATATGCGAAAATGAGGTGGAGAGGTCAGGAGACACACCTGTAGGAAGGGTTGAGTGGCTATTTGTGTTCCATAGTAAGATATTCCATGCTTCCATAGCAGGTTTAATGGAGAAAGAGGGAGGGGATCAGTAGCAACAAAACACCTGTAGGAAGGGTTGAGTGACTATTTGTGTCCAGAGTAAGATATTCCATGCTTCCATAGCAGTTATATTGGGAGAAAAAGAGGGGAGGGGTCAGGAGCATACCTGATAGGAAGGGTTGAGTGGCTATTTGTGTCCATAGTAAGATATTCCCTGCTTCCATAGCAGGTTCTATGGGAAGAAGGAGGGGAGAGTCAGGAGCACACCTGTAGGAAGGGTTGAGTGGCTATTTGTGTCCAGAGTAAGATATTCCATGCTCCATAGCATGTTATATGGGAGAAAGATGGGAGGGGTCAGGAGCACACCTGTAAGGAAAGTTGGTGGCTACTTGTGGTCCAGAGTAGGATATTCCATGCTTCCTAGCAGTTATATGCGAAAAGGAGGGGAGAGGTTCGGAGGCACACACCTGTAGGAAGGGTTGAGTGGCTATTTGTGTCCAGAGTACTATTTTTTTATGCCATGCGCCATAGCACAGGTGTGGGGAAGAAGGGAGGGGAGAGGTCAGGCGGACACCTGTAATGCAGTGTTATGTCTATTTGTGTCCAGAGTAAGATATTTCCATGCTTCCATAGCATGTTTATATGGGAGAAAAAGGGGAGGAGTGGTCAGGAGCACCCTGGTTGAAGGTTAGAGTGTCTATTTATGTCTAGAGAAGATATTCCATGCTTCCATATCAGTTCTATGGGAGAAGAGTTGAGGGTCAGGAGCATACCTGTAGGAAGGGTTGAGTGGCTATTTTTTGTGTCCAGAGTCAGATATTACATGCTTCCATAGCAGGTTATATAAAATATGGGAGAAGGAGGGAGAGGTCAGGCGCACACCTGTAGGAATGGTTACGTGGCTATTTGTGTCCAGAGTAAATATTCCATGCTTCCATAGGCAGGTTTATGGTAAACTGGAGGGAGGGGTCCAGGGAGCACACCTGTATGAAGGGTTGAGTGGCTTTTTATGTCCAGAGTAAGATATTCCATGCTCCATAGCAGTTTATGGGAGCATGGAGGGGAGGGGTCATGAGCATCTTTAGGAAGGGTTGAGTGGCTATTGTGTCCATAGTAATTCTTCCCATGCTGCCATAGCAGGTTATATGGAGAAGGAGGGAGAGGTCGGATGCACACCCTGTAGGCAAGGGTTGATTGGCTATTTGTGTCCAGAGTAAGATATTCCATGCTTCCATAGCAGGTTATATGGGAGAAGGAGAGGATGGTCAGGAGCACACCTGTAGGACGTTGAGTGGCTATTTATGTCCAGAGTAAGATATTCCCAGTGGCGGATCCAAGATTTTTGGAAGGAGGGGGCGTGGAATTGGCTGCCAAATAATGCAGCTACAATGGCAAACCGCCCGCAGGTCCGGGTGTGTGCGGGAGGGATGTCCCTCCTGCGCTTTGAGGGGGGGTTCCTGACGGAGGTGCCCCTTCCCAGCTCATAACCCTTGCAATTTTCACTTTCTAAAGGCCCCTTTCAGTCACTTGACGCTCTTACAATGCTTACTAGAACCCCTTCAAGACTAGTGACCGTTTGGCATTATTCAAAAATTAATGAGCAGTTTCTTTTTTCAGTGTAGTTTTGGCAAGGTCCTGGGACTGCCCTGTAGTGTCTGTCTTCTGCAAGCCTTGTGTGGTCGTAAGCATTTGACCAAAGTTAAGGTACAGTCACGTTCAATCATATATTGCATGCCGGATTAAAAAACACGCTGGAATGCAATTTTCTCGGAACCGTCCGTTTTTCAATCATATCAAATAATATAATAAAATTAAATCCTTAACTTTTAGATAGCCAGTTTAACGACCTGACATTTTCTTCTTGTAAGTTGGTTGTTGTTGTTTTATTTTTTTCTCTGCCTGCTCAACGAGGGTCCAGAGTAAGATATTCCATGCTTCCTAGCAGGTTCTATGGAGAAAGAGGGGAGGGGTCAGGATCACACCTGTAGGAAGGTTGATTGGCTACTTGTGTCCCGAGTAAATATATTCCATGGCTTCCATCAGGTTAATGGGAGAAGGAGGGAGAGGTCAGTAGCACCCCTTAGAGGGTTGAGTGTCTATTTGTGTGCCAGAGTAAGATATCCATGCTTCCATAGAAGGTTATATGGGAGAAGGAGGGAGAGGTGTCAGGAGCACCTGTAGGAAGGGTTGAGTGGCTACATTGTGTCCCGATGAAGTATATTTCCATGCTTCCATATGCAGGTGTATAGGGGAAAGGAGAGGAGGGTCAGGAGCACACCGTAGGAAGGTTAGTGACTATATGTGTCCCAGCGTAAAATATTCCATGCTTCCCTAGCATGTTTTTGGGAGAGGAGGGAGAGGTCAGGAGCACACCTGGATGAAGGGTTGTGCTATTTTATGTCCCAGTAGATATTCCATGCTTCCATAACAGGTTATATGGAGAAAGAGGGTAGGGGTCAGAGAGCACCCCTGTAGGAAAGGTTGAGTGTCCTACTTGTTTCCATAGTAAGATATTCCATGCTCTTTAGCAGGTTATATGCGAGAAGGAGGGGATATGTCCCGGAGGCACAGCCTGTAGGACGGGACCCTCGTTGAGAGGCAGAAAAAATAAACACAACAACCAACTTACAGAAGAAAATGGGTCCAGGTGTTAAAACTGCTATCCCTTAAAAGTTTTAAGAGCCACTTAACCCTTCCTACAGGTGTGCGTCATTTTTGCTGCTTCTTGTGATATAACATAATTTATAACTTTATGTCGCACTTGCTAATAAATAAACATGTAGTATTGGGAAATTCAATTCCATATAGTCGGTTGTCTCACAGCTTTACTCCAGGTTTTTTCAGCAGAAGGTTGAACCATAAAAACACCCTTGTTGAAAGTAAACTGAGAACCTTTGAACACAACCACCCTCTCCTTTTAATGTTTTGTTGAACACTGCTTTCTTCTCATATTTCCTCCCTGGCATCTGGAGGCAGTGGGGAATAGGGGAAGGGTAAAAGTGTCCCTCCACATTAGAGTGGTTGCCCACACATTTGTCCCTCACCCGACTTGTAGACTGTTACAATTAGTTTCATCAGTCAATTTTTTCCACATTTCCCATGATTTCATGATGTATTTTCCCTCTTGGATAAGTACCCTCATTTCCCACCCACAACAATAATAATTTCTGGTGCTTCACTGAAAATCATATATTGATTAGTTCAATGCAGGATAATACATTCACTCACTCCCACTCCGATCTGTACAATTTCTTTTTGCTTTTTGGTGTTTGAAAAAGGGTTTAATCCCACAATGATGCTACACGCATTATACCTTTAGTTTTCTTGAACCTTCAGGTGAAACCTGGCCCCAAGTGTATTTTATCATTTGTGTTCAACTGACAATATCTCTGCTAAGGCTCCATCAAATTGGATGTAATAAAAGCGAGGCTTTACTTAGGATCTTGCCTAACAAATAAAGTCAAAATAATGGCCAAAATGCATGCTTATATTTTTTGAATAATTTTATTGATTGTATAGTTTTTAATTGGGACGTCTGTATAGTTACCTATATCTAACTACACATTCCTCTTACAACTAAGAGACTCATTTGGCCGACAAAAATTTGAGCTATATTTTATAAGATCCATGGAAAAATACAACAAACCTATTTGACCTTTTCTGTCTTCATAGCTTTGCCTTTAATAGTCAGTGATTCCTTTGTATTGCAACAACACATGTACATGTACTGTACTAGTTAACCACACGTTTTGTGCCATTTTGCAATTGTTTGTAGTTTTGGAACGTGACGTCAAATTGTCTGTTACAGCATGACCCAATCATTCAAAAATTCAAGGTCTTACATTCTTCATAAAACTCAAAGTGGAAATTGTTAAGAGTTAATTTTCATTGAGCTCACAAAATCCATTAAGTATCTCCTTGGATTACTTGCCAACTATACTAAATAATTTATAAACAAATCATAAAAAACAGTCAAGTTTAGGATGTAATATGTTCCATGTGGCAAAGTGATCCAACAATTATGATTGGTCATCATGTTTACAAAATGCAGGCCTTTGGTGATCTGATTTGAGTGACTTAAACATATGACTGGTAAGGGAAAAATACACCTTAAAATAAAAAGTGTGCCCATTCCTTAAATATATTTTAGCAAAAAACTTGAAATTGACTAATTTGTAGAGTTGAAAATGTCAAGCAAGAATTCCATTCCATATGTGGGGGTGGGGGGTGGAAGACCATTTTGTGATGGGTGATCCTCAAAAATGCAAAATTGCAGTTTGTTTGATGCTTGGTTGGGGCAATTTCCACAAGGTTTTTGTGCAATAACAATTTTTTCTGTTAAAGCTTACCTTGATTGATTTACCCAGACAACAAATCCAGTTATTTCCAGGCTGTCCTGTCTTGTTGAGTTTTGCTCTTTCGTGTGTACATATTACTGTGTATATTTTAATTGATTTACCCCGTAACATTTCCAATTTTCCAGGCTGTCCTGTCTTCTTAGTTTTGGCTCTATTCTGTGTGGACATATTACTGTGTATTATTTTAATTGTATTTTACCCAGTACATTCCAATATTTCAGGCTGACCTGTCTTCCTTAGTTTGCGCTATCGTTATGTAATATTACTGTGTCTTAATCTTTGATTGTTTAACTCAGTAACATTTCCAATATTTCAGGCTTCCCCTGTCTCCTTATTTTTTTGCTCTATTCTGTGTGTACATATTACTGTGTATTATCTTACTTGATTTACCAGTAACAATTTCCAATATTTCCAGGTGTATGTTTCCGTCAAGTTTTTTGCATCTATTCTGTGTGTCATATTACTGTGTATTCTCTTGATTGATTTACCTAACATTTCCAATCTTCTGCCATTCCAGGCTGTCCTGTCTTCCTTAGTTTTGCTCTATTCTGTGTTGGACATATTACTGTGTTTATCTGTTGATTTACCGTAACATTTACATTTTCAATATTTCCAGCTGTCATGTCTTCCTCAATTTTGCTGCTATTTGTGTGTAACATATTATGTTTGTATTAATTGATTTACTCAGTAACATTCCATATTTTCAGGCTGTTCGTGTCTCCTTAGTTTTTGTCTATTCTGTGTGTACATATTGACTCCTGTGTATTATCTTAATTGATTTACCCAGTAACATTTCCAATCTTCCAGGCTTGTCATTCTTCCTCAGTTTTTGCTTATTCCTAGTGTGTACATATTACTGCTGTGTTTATCTTGATTGATTTACTCTTAACATTTTCCAATATTGCCAGGCTGTCCCGTCTTCTTAGTTTTTGCTCTATTCTGTGTGTACATATTACTGTGTTTATCTTAATGATTTAGCCAGTAACATTTCCCAATATGCCAGGCTGTCCGGTCCTTTCCTTAGTTTTGCTCTAATTCTGTAGGTACATATACTGTGTATTATCTTGATTGATTTACCCAGTAACATTTCCACTATTTCCAGGCTGTCCTATTTCCTTATTTTGAATCTATCCTGTGGGACATATTCTGTGTATTATCTTGATTGATTTATTCCAGTCACATTTCCATATCTCCAGGCTGACCTGTTCTTCCTGAGTTTTGGCTCTATTCTGTATGTAATATACTGTGTATTATCTTTCATTGATATCAGTAACATTTCCAATATTTCCAGGGCTTGTCCCTGTCTTCCTTAGTTTTGCTCTTTCTGTTGTACTATTAGCTGTGTATTATAAAATTGAGTTACCCAGTAACATTTCCAATATTTCCAGGCTGACCTGCTTCCTAGTTTTGCTCTAAGTTCTTTATGTTAAATATTACTGTTATTATCTTGATTGATTTACTCAGTAACATTATTCCAATATTCCATGCTGTCCTGTTCTTCCTTAGTTTGGCTCTATTCTGTGTGTACATATTACTGTGTATTATCTTAATTGGATTTCTCTAACCCAGTAACATTTCCAATATTTCCTTCAGCTGTCATGTCTTCTAAGTTTTTGCTCTATTCTGTGTGTCATATTACTGTGTATTATCTTGATTGATTTACCCCGTAACATTTCTCAATATTTCCAGGCTGTCCTGTCTTCCTTAGTTTTGCTCTATCTGTTTGTACATCTTACTGTGTAGTATACTTGATTGATTTACCCATTACCATTTCCAATATTTCGCAGGCTGTCATGTCTCCTCAGTTTTGCTCTATTCTGTGTGTACATATACTGTGTATTAATTGATTTACTCAGTAACATTTCCAATATTTCCATGCTGTCCGTCTTCCTTAGTTTTGCTCTATTCTGTGTGTACATATTACTGTGTATTATCTTAATTGATTTACACCCAGTAACATTTCCAATATTTCCAGCTGTCATGTCTTCCTCAGTTTTGCTCTATTCTGTGTGTACATATTACTGTGTATTATCTGATTGATTTCTCATAACATTTTCCAATATTTCCAGTGCTGTCCCGCTTTCCTTAGTTTGCTACTATTCGGTGTACATATTACTGTGTATTATCTTAATTGTTTAGCCAGTAACTGTCCCATATATCCAGCTGTCCCGTCTTCTTGTTTTGCCTCTTATTCTGTATATGTACACTATTACTGTGTATATCTTTGATTGAGTTACCCAGTACCATTTCCAATATTTCCAGGCTGTCCTATCTTCCTTAGTTTTGTCTATTACTATTGTGTACATAATACTGGGTATATCTGGATTGATTTATCCAGTAACATTTCCAATATATCCAGGCTGACCTTCTTCCTTAGTTTTGATCTATCCTTGTGTACATATTACTGTGTATTATCGTTGATTGATTTACCCAGTAACATTTCCAATATATCCAGCTGTCATTCTTCCTCAGTTTTGCTCTATTCTGTGTGTACATATTACTTTATTTCTTAATTGATTTCCTCCGTAACATTTCCAATATAATCCAGGCTGTCCGGACTTTCTTAGTTTTTTCATCTATTCTGTGTATACATATTCTGGTGTATTTGAATATTTATTATCTTTTCCATGAGTAGGCCATCGCAACAAACTATGTTGAAAAACTCATGTGCGCCTGGCCGGACTCGAAAACCCGCAACCTCCGTATAGTATACTAGTGATGGGGGCGCTCTTGCCACTTGAGCTAACAAGCCAGGGTTGGTAGAGGAACAATAGATTTATCTATAGGTGTTAGGTCCGAAATTAATGTGGTTTTGTCTATATTTTGGTAGCAAGTACATTTGGCAACTTTTCCCATGCTGAGTATTAAGACAAAATCTAAGATTTTCAATCCGTTGAATGGCAAATGTTTAATTACATTTTTGTGTTCGGCCTGCCTTAAGCAGGAAGATTCATAGGGATCACTTTGTCCAACTTGTTGTTCGTTGTTGTTGTCTTTGTTGTTGGATGTCTGTTGATGTCTTTTCTGGCATACTTCAATGGATATCAACCAAACTTGATGATAGATCGTTGAGAGGTAAATGGGTGGGGAAGGGTCACCTGCCCAAGGGTCAATGGATGTCATATGAGGTCAAGTTTGTGAGCATAGGCTGAAAATGTAAAATTGACTTCCATTGAAAAGTTGAAGTTCAATTGGAACCCCACAAAAACTTGAGTCCTAGGTGCAACATTTGTTGATTCGGTCAAAAGGTCACATGCCAAGGTCATAGGTCATATGAAGGCCTATCATTTACAAACCGCAACCGCAGGCGACACATGCAGTCCGAGACAAAATTATTTTTTTTGATAGTTTATTACAATGTATTATACATAAAATCTTTGTGTGCAAGAAATTTGTAAAAATTTGTAGCCAATGACTTTTTAATTGGCACCTTTGTTAGCGTGAGCTATGCCACCAGTCTCGGCAAATATAACTCCCCTTGTTTAATTTTTAAAATTTTTACCAAAGGGCATCCATGGCCTGTCAGAAAATGTGTGATGCTTTTGTTACAAAATACAGTTTTAAGAAATTTATCATAACTTTTTGCATCCAAAATATTACCTCATAGTGTTTTGTGAATGATGAATTCAATGCAAACCACTGATTGGCAGTTAGGTGAAAATATTGATATTTATAGAGAGTCAGATGACTGTGTTGAATAAAATCCGACATGGGATGTTATTGTTATTAAAAAATATAATTAGTGACAATTTAATGTTAGTCATATAGGATTTCTCAGGCCTTCAAAACCTTGTTGAAAGGTGTATATTCTATAGTTGTTAAAGCTAAGTAACTGCATGCAATATTGTGGTCTTGTTACTTGTTCCCTGGTCAACTTTAATAATTGTGCAATATGCTACCTTTTAAATAATTTTTGTCACTTAAATAGCTAAACAGAAAAAATATAATTGAAATTGGAAATACTTATGTAAAAAAAGTCAGTGTTTATGGGTGAGAAGATTTTGTAGAACATATTTAATTACAATTTTTGTTTCAAACCACTAACAAATTATTGACTTTATTTACTAAAAGGGTAAAATCAGAAGGCTGATTCCAATGAATAAAGATGAAGAATACACAAATTGCCCAATTTGTGTTAATTTATGAGTTTTTTCCTCTCAGAATTCACGTTTTCTTTTTTTCCCCATTGCCCACAGAAAAAAATATTTTGTCCACCACTGGTCATTTCTCACTTGTAAGTTGAGCAAATAGTACCTAAACTAGATAGATAATCAGTGATCTCATCTTATTAAAGTTTTTGACCAGTTAATGAGTGATAAAGGTGTGACAGTAGCATTAACCTGCAAAAGAGCAAGTATCCCCCATATATCATTACAACGGTGGGACCATGTGGCCCACACTCACACCGCGATGGTGGGCCAACGTCGACAAGTGACGTCGGGCCAACGTCATTTTTGGTCCGTGGCCCATACGAAAAACATTTTGGAAAAAAAACCCCCATGCGTCGTAATTTTGTGAACGTTGGACCAATGTTTGGCCAGCATTGGGCCAACGTTATCCCAACCCTAATAAAACGATGTTTTGCCATGTTATAAAATCACAATTGTGCTACATGAAATAAAAAAGAACATTTCCCTAGGGTGGCTTTTCACACTGTATACACCAGTATAGTTCAGATCTTGATGTTTAGGTATATTATTATAGTAAATAGTAACTGAAAAGCGACTTTACCGCCTTGAACCGGGATTCGAACCAGAGACCTTTGTATTGGAAGACTGACGACCATCCAATTGAGCTAACTTGTCCTGCTTGATATCAAAGTCAATATATAATAATCAATTGTAAAAAGCTCAACAGTATGAAAACCACACTATTTGACTAAAAGACCTCATAAAAATGGGAATACGTCACATAGCTTCACAGAGGTGAAAAAAACCCCGAAAGCTCAAGGAAATCCTGTATCACGTGAAAACAACGTGCACAAAAAATCGAAAAATATAGGTCACTCTTTAACTTCAAAGGCCATATGTTTTATTTTTAATACAAAGAAATAAAAAATAAAAAAAATTAAACAAAAAAATCACACCCCGAATTGGGCCCCCCGCCCACCACCCCCCACTTCCACCCATCCCCCCCCCCACCCCGGGGGCGGGGCACAATGTTTTCGAACATAGGCCCATTTTTGCTGAAAGCTCTGTCCGTTTTTTTGGCTCGAGGCCTACTAATTTCCGTTAGTTAATTAGGCCTAATTAAAATTTAGCTAATTATAGTCTGCGGGACAACATATATTGCCACAACGTTGGCCGCCGACCACAAAACGACCAGTTCCCCCCACCATTTTCCCAACTCACCCCGACGTTGGCTTACCAACCAATAAAAACAACTACCAATTCACTCCACCAATTCCCCAACATCGGCTCAACGTTGGCCTGCCGAACAAAAAACGACCGTTCCCCGCACCATTTTCTTCCCCACTTTCGCCCTCCTCCCCGATCACACGTTGGCTTGGTCGACCATCCAACGACCATTTCCCCACCGTTTGTCTCCCAACGTCTGTCTTGATGTTGGTTTGCCGACCATCTAACGACTAATTTCCCCACCATTTTCCCAACGTCGTGCTGACGTTGGTTTGCTGACACATCAAACGACATTTTTCCCCACCGTTTTCCTTACGTTTTCTCCCCCAACGTTCAGCTGACGTTGGTTTGGTCGCGACCAGCTACCGACCATTTCCTTCCCCACCGTTTTCCTAACGTCGGGCGGACGTTGGTTTGCCCGACCGCGAACGTGACGACGTCGGCCCGACGTCAGTTTGCTATTTGGGATAGTGCCTAACTAGATTTCGGTGTATTTGCATCACCACATTCAAATGTTTTGACCAGTTTATGGGTGATAGGTTTTGCTGAAAAAAAAAATACATGGAAAGGCTCAAGATAAAAAAGTTGTATGTTTTAAGGCCTCAATCACCAGCCAATTTTGTCTAGAAAACAATGGCCATTTTTTCAAATGTTAAGTTTTCTTTCATGTTTAGTTTTGGCAAGGTATGGTCCTGTACAGTCTTTCGCTGCCGAGTATGCTAGTAAACCACTTCTAGACTGCGCAAGTCTGGTGTCGATTGCTATTTTCTTAGTATTTGTTCTTTTTTATGTGAGTTTGGGCAAAGTCTGGACGGTCCTGTACGTCTTTTTGCAGCTTGTCTGGTCTGGAGCAGGTGGCAAATTTGAAAAACCCACCACAATTGTTGTTCTTGCAGCCTAAAAAAGATTTGAATCGAGGTTGGTCGGCATAAACACGTGAGCGGTTTGGAAGCGGTTTTGGAAGTGGTTGTGTGCAGTTGCGACAAGTGGTCGGCAATGACTCGCTCCAAGTGGGAGAGAAAGATGCAAGCCAACTAGACTGTTAAATCTGCGATTACACTTGGTGACCACAGAAAATTAATAATAAAAGCAATTTTGACAGCAAAAAAACATGTCACACTTTTGCTGTTGTGATCGCGGAGACTGAACAAGTGGCGTCGCCGATTCAAGCTTGATCTTATGATTTTATGTGCTGTTGCCTCCTGGCGGGAAGGAAATTGCAAAAATGATTAAAAATTGGAAATTTTGCAAGTTGAACCAAGCTATGAGCCGATTTTGAAAGAAATGCTTTGTGTGTAGTTGGGAAGAGTTGGGCAGAACTTGGTTTTTCATATGTGGGATCTACCTTTACGGATTATATAAACTCATAGCTATATCTCAATAGGTTCAGTATGTTGTTTTGTTGTTTAAATGTTTTCACTTACCCAACTCTTGTCTTCTGCTTCACTTGTTGAGTTCCAAATGCATATACCTCATTGTCAGAATCATAGCCAATTTAATGACAATTTTCAGAATATCACTATCAACAGTTAGGGGGTACCATATAATTTCAGATATCCGTCACATGTTGCAGGCATTTACCACCCGCACTGAGTCAAATGAAATCTCCCTCCATTGTCAGAATCATCAGCCAATTTAATGACAATTTCGAATATCACTATCACAGTTATGGTTGGTTACCATTATTAATTTCAGATAGCCATCACATGTTGGCATGCATTACACCCATCACTTGAGTTCAAATGCATCTACCTCATTGTCGGAATCATCAGCCAAATTTAAGGACAATTTTCGATATCACTATCACAGTGATGGTTGGTTTACCATTATTACTTTCAGATATCCTTCACAGGTTGGCAGCATTACACGTCACTTGGTCCAAAATGATCTACTCATTGTCGGAATCATCACAATTTAAAGGGATTAGCAGCGATAATGCGAGGGAATCGAAAAAAAATGTGGAAATGCATGATTTTAAATTATAAATCAGGAATGAGTGTGTACCTACAATTCTCTATTAAATGCTTTAATGTAGAAATAACACACCAAATAGTGAAAAAAATGAAGTATTTGAGGAATTTTTGCATACCGTTTCCTGCAACTAGACATACAGCAATGGCGTTTCAAACTCCGCACATTAAACAGGTGATGTGTTTTAAACCAGTACAGAATAAACAAATATCAATAATGTTTTGTTTGAGGGTCAAAACTCTATTGATCATGGTGCCACCAATATCACCGAAAAATCTGTATATTCACGTGAAAGGCTTTTTTGATTCTCAAGTCGGAATTTTGATACGCAAGTATAGAAATACAGAATCATTGAAAAAGTACCGCTTTTTCTTTAATTCACGGATTTCCAGCCAACCACTTGCCAGGTTATGTTACATATCCACGCAGTAACCAAAAAATATAAAAATTATGAATTTTGATGATTTTTTCGATGTTTCGGATAGTAAAATGCTGCTCATCCCTTAATGACATTTTCAGAATTAGCACTCTCACAGTTATGGTTGGTTACCATTATTAATTGCAGAATCCGTCACATGTTGCATGCTTTACACCCGTCACTTGAGTCAAATGGATCTACCTCATTGTCGTGTGGTGAATATCAGCCAATTAATGACAATTTTCAGAATATCACTATCACAGTTATGGTGGTTTACATTATTAATTTCAATATCATTCACATGTTGGCATGCATTTACACCTGTCACATTGAGTCAAATGCATCTACCTCATTGTCGGATCATCAGCCAATTTATGACAATTCAGAATATCACTATCACAGTTATGGTGGTTACATTATTATTTCGATCTCCATCACAGTTGGCATGCATTACAACCGTCATTGAGTCCAAATGATCTAACCTCATTGTCGGAATCATCAGCCAATTTAATGACAATTTCAGAAATCACTATCACAGTTATGGTTGGTTCGTTTACCATTATTAATTTCAGATATCCATCACATGTGGCATGATTTACACCCGTCCACTTGTGAGTCAAATGCATCTACCTCATTGTCGGAATCATCAGCCAATTTAATGCACAATTTTAAGAATATTTTCAAGTCACAGTATGGGTTGGGTACCATATTAATTCAGATATCCATCACATGTTGGCATGCATTTACACCCGTACTTTGGAGTCACATGCCATCTACTCATTGTCGGAATCTCGCCAATTTAATGACATTTTCAGAATATCACTATCACAGTTAGGTTGGTTACCATTATTATTCAAGATCCATCACATGTTGGCAATGCATTTAACCCACACTTGAGTACAAATGCATCTCCTCATTGTCGGAATTCATCAGCCAATTTATGACAATTTCAGATATACTATCCCAGTTATGGTGGTTACCTTATTAATTTCAGATAGCATCAAATGGTGGCATGCAATTTACACTGTCACTGGAGTCAAAGGCATTACCTTCATGCGGAAGTTCATTCAGCCCAATTTAATGACAATTTCCGATATCACTTCACCAGTTCTGGTTGGTTACCCATGACTTAATTTTCCAGATATTCATCACCATGTTGGAATGCCTTTACACCCATCACTGAGTCAAATGCATCTACTCAGTGTCAGATCATCAGCCAACAATTTAATGAACAATTTTCAGAATATCACTATCCACAGTCGGGTGGTAAACAAATTATTAATTTAGATATCAATCACATGTTGGCATTGCATTTTACACCCGTCAACTTGAGTCAAAGCATTTACCTCATTGTCAGAATCATTCAGCCAATTTACTGACATTTTTCAGAATATCACTATACAGTTATGGTTGGTTACCATTATTAATTTCAGATATCCATCACAAGCTAGTTTACCAACCTGCCTAGTGTGACACTTTTTTCAAATGCCTCGTCCAAACAATTTTTTGTCATTTATTGCTAATGTCAAAGGAAGGGAGAGGAAAAAACTAACCAACCAGACATGTCTGATCTCATTGTGCTGATGTACAGCAATTAAACAAAATACTTAAAAGATTTTGAATTTGATGGGCTCATACTGTGAGAACTGGTTTTATATCTGAGTGACTATAGTACAGGGCATAAACTGGGGTCACGAGTCAGGAGGTGGCAAATTCCTGGTTTGGGGCAGATCTTCCCCAGATGGAGGTAATTTGAGGCAGATGTTTCCTGGTTCGAGGTGAAAATTTACAAGTGAGCAGGCAAAAAAGGGGCTGATTTAGATGATATTCATTTTTTTCCTGGTCAAAGACTCTCTGGGGTGGCAATCTGCCCCCTGACCCCCCCCCCCCCCAGCAGAAGACAAGATCTTTAAGTAGTCTTCATCCTCATGGTTCCACCCGTGAGAATTTCCAGCGGGCTCAATGGGTTAAAGGAGCAAGGTCTTCTAGTCTATTCCCCAGGATTTTCCCTGTGGAATTGTTTTATATCTGAGTGACTATAGTGACTAGCAGGACTCAATGGAGTTAAAGGAGCAGATCTTTGGTTCATCCCGTGGCTCACCCTGTGAGAAGTTGTTGATGTTGAGTGACGATAGTGACCAGCAGGATCAATAGGTTAAAGGAGCAAGCTCTTTGATCTCATCCCCATGGTTCACCCTGTGATAATTGTTTGATATCTTGAGTGACATATAGTGAATAGCAGTGCCAATAGGTAAAGGAGCAATATCTTTGGTCTCATCCCCATAGTCACCTGTGAGAATTTGTTGATATCTGAGTGATTATATACTAAGCAAGGGGCTCAATGGGTTAAAGGAGTGTAGATATTTGGTTATCCCAATGGCTCACCCTGTGAGGAATTTGTTTGATATATGAGTGACTATGTACTAGCGAGGGACTCAATGGTTTTAAAGGAGCAAGATCTTTGGTCTCATCCCGTGGCTCACCCTGTAAGAATTTGTGGGCTTCTGAGTGACTATAGTGACTAGCAGGACTCAATGGGTTAAAGGGAGTAACATCCTTGGTCTCATCCCATGGTTCACCCTGTGAGAATTTGTTTTTTATATCTGAGTGACTATCGTGACTAGCAGGACTCAATAGGTACAGGAGCAAGATATTTGTTGTCATTCAATGGTTCACCCGTGAGAATTTGTTTGATATTGAGTGGACTATAGTGACCAGCAGGGGTCAATGGGTTTTATAAATCACATTACAAGGTCAAAGGTCACTGGAGGTCAACTGTGTAGTAGAGGAGTGAAGGAAAGGTGGATTGCAAAGGCAGATGAACCTCGTGGTTCGATAAACCGCTTGTGTTTTAAACATAGAAAAGTTACAGCATTAGCATGCCATCAATATGGAACCAAATGTGTTCAAATTGATGATTGGTTTTTGAGATGACTTCTGAATGGGGACTGCAAGAAATTTCAAAACCCATCTTAAAAGCACTGGTTATGTGTTAAAACCTGTAATATAATATATTGTGTTGAAACCATTTAAATACACAAGAAAGCCTAGATTTCTTTCCTTTCTTTCGTAGAGGCCTAACCCAAGTCAGCTCAATATAAATATAAAGAGGCATGCCAACAATCTATTTGGAAAGTCTGGCAGTCTGTCTAGTCATTTGGGATCCTCAAGTTCCTGTGTACACCAGGAAAGTGACAAGAGAGTGGAATAGTCATATCAAGTGGAGATAAGGTAAGGGTAAATGGAATATTAGGCTATAGGGATGCTTAAAAATAAATATCTGGAGAAAAGTCTGGCCAGTTCTGCCTAGCTCATTTGGGTCCCTCAAAGGTATTGGTGTAAGAAATTGACAAGAGAGTGGAATAGTAATTTCAGGTGGTCATATAGGGAAGAGATAAATGTGACTATTAGGTATAGGCTGCTTAAAAATAATATCTGGAGAAAAAGTATGACCAGGCTGCCTAGCTCATTGGGATCCTCAAGTTCTTGTGTTTACAGCAAGTGATAAGAGAGTTGAATAGTACTATCAAGTGGTCATATAAGGTAAGGAGATAGTTGAATATGAGGCTAATAGGCGCTTAAAAAATAGTATCTGGAGGAAAAGTTTCCCAGCCTGCAGCTTTTTTGGGATCACTCAAAAGTTCTTGTGGGTACAGAAAGTGATAATATAGTGGACATACTAATAAAATCAAGTTGGACATATAAGGTAAGAGATCAATGTGAATATTATAGTAGATTCAAATTACGTGAGACTCCTTGCATAATTCGGAAGGGTGTGACATTGATATGGGGTTAAATCCCCGCCAGCAGATAATAGGCGCCTTTGGTGCCATTCAAAACATATGTGACCATGGTTCCTGTGCAGGATCGGCGTATGGAAAATGATGGATTCAGTTAGACAAATGTCTGTAAGGATTGAAGGACGTATGCCATTATTGGCCAGGGTGTCAGAATCCGTTTGGTGCTATAACTTGATTCATCTGATATATGACCCTGTACCATTCTCTGTGAAGGTGAAAAATTCAATGGAGACAGGGAACTTCGGTTAATAATTGTTATTGTGAGCATGTTAAGGCTGAAATACACTATAGTGCGTTTCCATCCATGGAATGAAATTGTATTTTGTGGCAGGTGAGTGAGTTAAATGACTAGAGTGTCCTCCAAGATAATCCGGTGTGTGGCACGTGCATGAAGTCTTTCATTTTCCCTCTCCAAATTATTGGAATAGGTCCAAAACTTCATGGGGACGAACGTGTCAAACGGGAATCAAGTAAATCTCTTTATACAAGGTTGGGCCCATTTTTATGACAAATATAAAAACTTAGTTGTGTTTTGTGTGATCAATATAAGAATGATTATTCTCCACATGCTGTGATAAGGAATGACATTTTGCAGTGTCAACGGTAAGTTATGTTCAAATAACAAACGAGTTAATGAAATAAATGCGGTTTTTCTCCTGATACTGGAATTAAAACCTCCATATGTCTTAGATGTGAAATAATGTATTTAGGTCTCAACATTTATTTAAAAGCTACATTACTGTATATTTTATGAGTATATAAACTTTTTTACCTGTGCCTGTTAACTATTACTCTTACTCTCACGGTGAATGGACAGACCTAAAACTTTAATGAGGCTCTCACTTATTTTGAAATTACTTAGGCAATAGGCGGATTAAACATAAAATATCTGGAGAAAGAAAAGTCTGATCAGTGTTCCAAGCTCTTTTGGATCCTCAAAGTCTGTGTGTGGCAACTTTAAAGTGACAAGAGAGTGGAAAATATATCTCCTCTGTGATGGGGCAATGGTATTTAAGAGAATACATAACTCAGTTACATTTAGTGACAGGTTGCCCAAATATTTTGCAGGTCATGTAGGGTGGGAACCATTAAAAAAAAAAAACATAGGGCGTGTTGGACTCATTTCAATGCAGTTTAGGCTGATTTTGAATATGCCATGAAAATAATTTTGAAATAATGTGTTAACCCAAAAAAAAAAAAATTGACAAAAATAAGATAATATCGTTATGTTACCCATAAGGGCGCGATTGGTCTTAAAAGTGGTTGTTCCGATTTATGTGATATGGTGTTCTCTACTTGAATGAGAGCCGGCACTTGCACATACACCCATCAAGTTACCGTGGGAAACCAAAAACTTGCGGTTTTGATGGTGTAGAAGCAACATGCATGTGCCCGGCCCTAGTTCAATCACTGTGCTAATATTGAGGTTTTAACCACTAAAACGGCGGTTTTTTGTTTATTCTGGGAATGAAATGGATTTGAGGGCTAAATTTTAAGAAAACAATGACCAAAAATACGGACCGTTTAGTCTGATATCAAAATCGATACTACTTCCGGGGTAAATCAGGGGGGTCCAAAGACGATCGTAACAAACACCTTTAATCATTTCAGGTGAGGGCATGCAATAAAAGCTTTACAACCATCCCAAAAATATCGATTTTGAAAAAATCTTGAGGGCGCATATTTTTAAAATGTGCCGTGTATTTCAACATACAACTGCTGTTAGTAGTCTAGGGGAAAATACATGCAATTAAATTTTGTTTATTATTTAATGAGGGGACCTTGGTCTTTTTGGGGGGGGGGGAAGTATGGAATTTTTCGCCTTAAAGGTTTTAAAGGGCGAATTATTTTTTTTACCATCTGAAGTTTAGGAATTGAGTGTTATCAAGGTCTAGTAGGGTTTTATACCCCATAAAACAGGTTGTTGAAATTCAAACACCATTTTTACAGTGTATACAATGAATCCCGATAGTGTAGGAAATGAAAATAGGGCATTAATATTTAGATCGTGATAATATTTGCATTGCTTTGGGGGTTTGTAAAACTATGGGGAAACATCCTGGTGTAACACGTCATGACATTGTGAACTTAGATTAATTAAAAGGCTGGATTTTCAATCTTTTTCGTCAAACTTTATCCAAAAAGATACATGTGCAGTGTCAAGCTAGTAATATTAATTTGGATTATCCAATATAAATCTGTAAGGAGTACCCAAACAATGCCGCATGTATATGTGAATCTTCATAAAAGAAGTGATTTGTGATTATATGATTTTGAAATATGCAAGTAGTTAAGCATTCAACTTTCTTGTATTTCAGTGATCGGAGCAATACTAAAATGACATATCTCAGAAAGGTAAGTCCAATTCTTATGAGGTTGTCAGTAATACAAAGGTTTGGAATATGATAAACATGAAGTGCCATTGAAAAACTGCTTTTTCCACAAAAAAGGCCATTTTGCTTGAAGGCAATCACATATTGCAAAAAACCGTGTCTTCCTTTCAGAAAACCATTTCTATCTATATACATAAAACAGTTTGTGCTAAAACAAATTAACCTTCACCAAAAATAACTGTTTTAATTCTGTACAATTAACCTGTAAAGTGTAAATGTTATGAAGCAGAACGTTTATAAATTCAAATTGAAACAGCTAAATAAGTCCAAAAATGCCACCTATTAACACCATGCAGTATGTATGTTTTTGCCCTGACAAGAGTGGTTTTAGCCCTGGGGAGCTAGCCCACATTTGGAAAACATCTCAAGTACAAAAGGTTCTAGTGATTAATATGTTGACAGACTGACCGGAACCCTGAAACGTGATTCTTAAGTGCCGCAAAGTGGTGCCTTAAGGAGAGGGGGCCAAACAAAGTTGTTACAGGGGTCAAAATTTGTAAAATTGGCCAAGCATGTTGAAAAGCATCCATGTTATGTGTCTAACCAAAGGATTCAGAAAGGTATAGTTTGTAATTAATATATAAAAAAAACGAATTTATTATAAATAAATTAAAAAAAGCAAAATCAATAATAAGGGTTCAATTTCAGTTGTACAGGTTCAAATTTTAAAGTTTGCTCCGTTTGGATAAAAAAATGGTTGCACATTATTGGTGGAGTTCATAGGATCAAATTACTGATTGACGACTTCCTTGCATATTCGGACTGGTGTGACATGAATGGGGTTCAACAATCCACGCCCATGCAGATACTAGCTTGGTTGCCATTTTTAAAACATATTGTGACCATGGGGTTCCTGTGCAGAATCGGCTTACTGGAACTGATGTATTCAGTTATACAAATGTCTGATAAGTGATTGAAGGACGTATGCCATTATTGGCCAGGATTAAATCCGTTTGTGCTATACTTGATTCATCGGATATATGACCCTGTACCATTCTTGTGAAGGTGAAAATTCAATGAGACACAGGGACTTTTCTGGGTTAATCATGTTATTGTGAGCAATGTTAGGGCCTGATACACTATAGTTCGTTCCCATCACAATGAATGAACTTGTATTTTAGTGGAGAGTGAGTGAGATATATGACTGTAGTGTACGCCAAGATAATCCGGTGTGTGGCACGTTCTTTGAAAAAAAAAATTCTTTCATTTTCCTCTCCGACGTATTGGAATAGGTCCAAAACCTTCAAGGGGAAGAACGTGTCAACGGTAATCAAGTATAATCTCTTTATACAAGGTTGCCCATTTTGTTATGCCAAATAAAAACTTAGTTGTGTTTTTTGGTGTGTCCATCAATATAAAATGCATTTATTTCATCCATGCTGTGATAAGGAATGACACTTTGCAGTGTCACGTAAAGTTATGTGTCAAAGAACAACGTTAAGAAATTAAATTCTGGTTTTTTCATCCTGATACTTGATTAAAACCTCCATATTCCTTAGATGTCGAAATAATGTAATTTTTAGAGAGTCAACATTTATTTAAAAGCTACATTGCTGTATATTGTATGGTACCATAAACTTTTTTTACCTGTTGCTGTTAAAATCATTACTCTTAACCTCTCACGGTGAAGGACAGACATAAAACTTTTTATGAGGTCTCACCTTATTTTGAAATCTACTATAAGGCAATAGGCTGCTTAAAAATAAATATCTGGAGAAAAGTCTTATCATTGTTCCAGCTCTTTTGGATCCCTCAAAGTTCTTGGTTGCATAAAGTGACAGAGAGTGAGAATATTATCTCTCTCTGTGCTGGGCCATTGTTGTATTAAGTTATATCATAACTCATTGGACTTTGAGACGTTGCCCAATATTTGGCAAGGTCATTTAGGGAACCATTTAAAAAAAAAAAACATAGGGCTTGTTTGGACTTATGTCAATGGCCTGTTAGGCTGACTTTGAATATGTCCATGAAAATAATTTTGAAATGTTTTTAACCCAAAAAAAAAATTGACAAAATTAATTATAATATCGTGATTTTTACCCATCAAGGCGGGCTGATTTTGTCTTAGAGGTGGGTTTGTATCCGATTTATGTGTATTTGTTTCTCTTACTTGATATGAGATGCCTGGCACTTGCACATACACCCCATCAAGTCCCGTGGGAAACAAAGTTGCGGTTTTGATGGTAAACTCAATAATGCATTGCAAAGGCCCTATTCAATACTGTGCTAATATTTTTTTTATTTTTTTTATTTTTTGCGGTTTTTTGTTTATATCTTGGGAATGAATGGATTGAGGGCGCAATTTTTGCAGGACAACATGACACAATCCGGCTTTCATCATCTGATATCACACTCGATACTACTTCCGGGTAAACTCAGGGGGGGCTCCAAAGACGATCGGAACACGCAAACTTTACTCATTTCAGGTGAAGTGGCTAATAATATAAAAGCTTTTACAAAACAACCACCCAAAATATCTATTTTGAAAAATCTTGAGGGCGGCACTATTTTTCAAATGTGCCAGTGTCCTTTTAACATCAATGCTGTAGTAGCATAGGGAAAATACATTTCATTACATGTTGTTTATTATTTAATGAGGGGACCTGTTTTTTTTTTGGTGGGGGGGGGAAGTTCATAGGACATTTTTTGAGGCCGTAAAGAGTTTAAAGGAGAATTATTTTTTTTTAAACAATCTAGTTTTAGACTTGAGTGTTATCAAGGGTCTAGTAGGGGTTTTATCCCCATAAAAATTGTGGTGAAATTCAAACTAACCATGTTTACAGTGTAACAATGAATACAGCTAGTGTAGGATAAAAATGAAAATATGGCATTATATTTCTGATTCTGTATAATATTTGCATTGCTTTTGGGGTTTTGTAAAACTATGGGGAACCATCTGTTACAAGTCATGTAGCAATTGGTGACTTATATTAATTAAAAGAAAGGCTGATTTTCAATCTTTTTCGTAAACTTTATTACAAAGATACCATTTGCAGGTCAAGCCTAGTAATATTATCTTGGATATCTCAATAACTAAATCTGTTAAGGAGTACACAAACAATGCAGAATGTATGTGAATCTTCAGTCTCAAATGAGTTGCTTTGTGATTATAATTAGATGTTTGTATATAGCCAATTTTAAGCATTCAACTTTCTTGTATATTTCATGTGAGCGAGCATACGAAAATGACGCCTATCTCAGAAAGGAAGTCCAATTCTTATGAGGTTTTCAGTAATACAAAGTTTGGAATAATGATAACATGAAGTGCCTGTGAAAACTGATTTTTCCACAAAAAATGGCCCATTTTGCTTGAAGGCCAAAAAAATCACATATTTGCAAAACAACATTCTCCTTTCAGAAACCATTTCTAAATCTTATACTAAACGATTTTGATAACAAATAATCACTTCACCACAAATAACTGATTTTAAATTCTGTACAATTCACCTGTACAGTGTAAAATTGTTATGAAGCGAACTTATTATAATTCAAATTGAACCGCTAAAATAAGTCCAAATGATGCCACCTATTAACACCATGCAGTATGTATGTTTTTTGCCCCTGACAAAGGGGTAGCCCTGGAGCTAGCACCCATTTGTACATATCTCAGTACAAAAGGTTTGAGGATTTAAATATGTTGACAGACTGACCGGGAACCCCTGAAACGTCTTCTTAGTGCCGCCAGTGGTGCCTTAAGGAGAGGGGGGGCCAAAACAAGTTTGTACAGGGGTCAAATTTGTAAATTGATCCAATTCAGGTTGAAAAGCATACCATGTTTGTGTCTCACCAAAGGCTCAGAAAAGGTATAGTTTGAAGTAGTTACAATAAGCCTAAAATTTTCAGAGTTATAGGCAAAAACAGCAAAATCAATAATAAGGGTCAATTTTCAGTTGTAGCCGGGTCAAATTTTAAAGTTGCTCTTGCTCCGTTTTGGATAAAAAATGGGGTCAAATTATTGGTGGAGGTCATAGGATTGATTAAAATAAGGAATATTTTTGCCTGTCTTACAATGCTTAGTTTTCGCCCTTTAGGGGGCACAGAAGGTCACGTCATTGTCATTCAATGGGGTCTTGATCTTTTTACCCCCTACTTTCTTAAAAATTTGAGACACTCACAACTATTCCTAATTTTAATCTATGAGCTCCACCAATAATTTGCACCCTTTTTGATGCCAAATCTGAGCAATTTTAAAATTTGACCCCTGTAACAACTGACATTGACCCTTTTTATTGATTTTTGCTGTTTTTAGCCTATTAACTCTGAAACTTTAGCTGTACATATTACAACTATCCTTTTCTGAATCCTTATGTTAGACACAAACATGGTGTGCTTTTCAACATGATTGATCAATTTACAAATTTGACCCTGTACAAACTTGTTTTGGACCCTCTCCTAAAGGCACCACTTGCTGGCACTTAAGAATCACGTTTCAGGGGGTTCATGTCAGTCTGGCTACATATTTAATCACTCAACCTTTGTACTGAGATGTATTACACATGGGTTGCTAAACGTCAAGGGTATGGGGTGAGCTACTGGTCTATTCTCCACTCCCCGGTCGTCCTTCTAATGTCACCTGCTTGGAAGGTATGTAGTGTTGTATGGTCATTAATCTCTGTATCAAAAATTCAACTCCCCACAAACTGTTCAACTTGGTAGGATGGCAGACCAAAATAACTTCTGGTGCTGTAGAGTTTGTTCCCCCCCAAAAAAAAAAACGCAACATTAGGGAGGGTCATTAATAATTGTCACCAAAAATCAAACTCACCATGAATTTATACTTGGTAAAGATGGTCAGGACAACAGTAACTTCTGGTGGCTGGATAGTTTGCATCTGAAATAAGCTTCGTAGTAAATACTTAGTAGATAATGTGCATATGAACAAAACCTTAAAGGCAATATCAGTGATTTGCTAAATCATAAAAACGAAAAAATTATCAAAAAATCAGATTTTTGCATGTCTATAACAAGTACGGGTATCCTAACATACCTACAAATAATAAGAACAGAAGCAACTTAATAAGCACAAAAATCGGATATTTAGTATTACTGTCGTACGGACACTTACGAAAACACGTGATTGAATGGAGCGTCATATCTTTCAAAATTCCGTTTTCTTCCTTTTCTGGCAATTGTTATTGAAAAAAGTAACTTATGAGAATTATAAAGACTTATCCTTCGATTTTAAGCTATTCTGCCACTTTCAAATATTTTTACGCCTTTCAGGTGAATCACTGATCGTATCTTGAATTAAAAAAAGTATCTCTTGTGGACATATATTGGATTAAACATGGGTTATATCATTAAAAGTATGCATTCATATCTGGTAAAAATGTTTATAAGCAATTGAAATTTGGTGGTAATAATAGTAATAGTACGGATAAGGAAAACATAAACTACAAAGTACATACCCCCCCCACTTAGGTTATAGCAAACCCTGACAGCAGAATCCAGAGTGTCAGAACTAGAGTAGGCCTAGATGCCAGGGTTGCGTCGGCCAGATGAAGGGGGTCAAGCTCTGTACATGTTATATATGTTGTGGCGCATCGCCCGGGGCGCATGGGGGGCATGATGGGAGTAGACATGTGCCAAATTGTTCCAGCTACCATCCACAATTACTGCCGACCCAAGTGCACAAGGTACTTGCATCGAGAAACACTTTTGATTTTTGTACTCATTCTGATTTTTGGGAGTTTTAAAACAAATTTATTGTGTGCATGTGTGAGTGAATGTGTGGGCACATGTCGTGTTTTTGTTTTGTTTTTTAAGGGATGGCATAATACCCATAAAAAAAAAAACAATCTTGTGTAGATAAAACACATGAGGTAGCTAGATTTTGGAGTGGGCAATGGATTTGTGAGTGTACTGAACCCCCGTAATGACAGAAATGGTTGTGGGTGTTGTCAATCAACTTGATATAACATACTCAACAGGTTTGCTTAAATGTTTATAAGCCCTCGCAAATCTGGACTTCACATAAACACCCAAAACACAAGCCTTTTTTGCTCAAATGTAGAAATGGACCATAATGTACCGACATACCTTAATGTACTGACACAGATACCAGGGGAATGTTCCCCCCTGTCCTGTTGATGGCCTACATCTCTGTTACACGCACCCTAATAATGTGGGGCAACAAATTCAATCATGAAATTCACAGTAGAACCTCCTGAAGTTCGAGTTTCAGCATGCACCTAGCAGCCCATGCGGGGTATATTTTGACTCACACTTGGATCATGTCATTATGAAATAAAACCATCATTCAATCTTGAAGGGCACTTACTGAAATAACTATTTTTATTACACAATCTTGTATGAAAGAGTGGGCTGGTTAATGCACTTCTCTGATTCGGTTAAGGATGGTGATGTTTTCACTTACTGATTGAATTAGGAATGTCTCGTTAAGAATAATTAGTTTCTTCACGTGTGATATTACGATATTTATCAATAAGCCAGACATAACAAACACTCAATGCCCCCAAGTCAACTTTGATTACAAGACACACATTTTTGGTCCCCCCAATAGGGTGGTGGATTGGCCTATGTGATGTAATGCAGAGAGATGCCTGTCGAAGAAATTCATTAATCCACCTACTAACTAAACTGAAAATCATGAACTTCATACTTGGCACAGTGGGGAACATCGTGGAGGTCCATGTGCTGTGTACTTTTGGACAGTGATCATATTACTGTTAGGGTTAATGAGCTAATTGCTATTTTTCCATAATGTGATTAAACCAAAATGGTGGAATTACATGATTTGGACACGTAAATAGGGAAATTGTATCGTTTTCTCATTGATAAATTGCATATATTTTGGCCATGTTTGAGAAATAATTACTGCTTGAAGCCAATTTTTTGTGTTCTTGGTTTCTCCATTACCTCCTTACTTTGTTTCATTACTCACCACAACACTAGCCGCGAGTATGTTCATGCACATAACCAGCCCAGTCATTGGAATAGAGTTTCATATTACTTGTCCTGTCTTGGTGTTCTTCTCTCCATAACCATCCTTACTTTGTTTTCAATTATTACTCCACAAAAAAACACAATACTAAGCCGTTATTTCAGGCACATACAGCCCTGGCCATCATTGGTAGACGTTTCATATTACTTGTCTCGTCTTGGTTTTCTCCATTGCCATCCTTTACTTGTTTCACATACGGGTGGGCACCACAAGTACTAGCACTGTATGTTCAGGCACATAACCACTCCCAGTCATGGTAGACATTTTCCATAATTACATTTCTCTTTTCTTTTGGTTCTCCATTACCATCCTTACCTTGTTTCATTACTCACCACAAGACTAGCACGTAATTTCAGGTGCACATAACCAGCCCAGTCATGGTAGACGTTTCATATTACTTGTCTCGTCTTGGTTTCTTCTGCTCCCTTACCATCCTTACTTTGTTTCATTAAACTCACCACAAGACTAGCACTGGATGTTCAGGCACATAACCGCCCCAGTCCATTGGTAGAAGAAACTTTCATATCCTTGTCTCGCTGTTCTGTGTTCGTTTCTCCATTACCATCCTTAACTTTGTTTCGTATCCCCCAAGACAGCACGTATGTTCAAGCACATAACCAGCCCATCATTGGTAGACGTTTCATATTACTTGTCTCTGTTTTTTGGTTTCTCCATTACCACCTTACGTTGTTTTTATTACTCACACACAAGACCTAGCACTGTATGTTCAGGCACATAACCCCCATGGCCAGTCATTGGTAGACGTTTCCTATTACTTGTCTCGTTCTTGTTTCTCCATACCTCCTTACTACTTTGTCTTCATTCTCCACCACAAGACTACACACTGTATGTTCAGTTGCACTACCACCCGTCATTGGTAAACGTTTCATATTACTTACTTGTCTCTGTTCTTGGTTTCTTTCTCCATTACCATCCTTACTTTTTTCATTCTCACCACAAGACTTAGCACTGTATGTTCAGGCACATAAGACCACCCAGTCTATTGGTATACCGTTTCATATTACTTGTCTCTGTTCTGGGTTTCTTTCTCCTTACCAATCCTTTACCTTGTTTCTTACTCAACCACAAGACTAGCACCTGTATGTGTCAGGCACTCACCACCCGTCATTGGTAGAAACCGTTTCATATTACTTGTCTCTGTTCTTGGTTTCTCCATTACCATCCTTACCTTGTTTCATTACTCACCACACGAACCAGCACTGTATGTTCAGGCACATAACCAGCCCAGTCATTGGTCGACGTTTCATATTACTTGTCTCGTTCTTGTTTGCTTTCCTTCCGCCATTACCTTCCTTACCTTGTTTCATTACTCTCAACCACACGACCACCTGTATGTTTCATGCACATAACCATCCCAGTCAATTGGTAGACTTTCATCATAACTTGTATCTGTTCTTGGTTTCTAGCATTACCATCCTACTTATTTTGTTCATTACTCACCACAACTAACCACACAGTATGTTCAGCAGCACATAACCATCACCCCAGTCATTGGTAGACATTTCAATTACTTGTTTCTGTTCTTGGTTTCTCCATTACCATCCTTACTTTGTTTCATTACTCATCACAAGGACTAGCACAGTATGTTCAGGCATGGTTTCATCAGGCACATAGCCCCGCCCAGTCATTGGTGAAGACGTGTCAATATGCCTTGCGCTGTTCTTGGTTTCTCCATTACCATCCTTACTTTGTTTCATTACTCACCACAAGACTGCACAGTAGGTTCAGGCACATAACCAGCCCATGGCCAGTCATTGGTAGAACGTTCATCGTTACTTGTCTCGTTCCTTGGTTGCTCCTTAACCATCCTTACTTGTTTCATTACTCCACAGACTAGCACTGTATGTTGCCAGGCACATAACCAGCCCATTCATTGGTAGAGACGGTTTCATATTACTTGTCGTCTTTCTTGGTTTCTTCCATTCCATCCTTACTTTGTTCATTACTACTCACAAGACTAGCACTGTATGTTCGGCAACATAACCAGCCCGTATTGTATAACGTTTCATATTCCTTGTCTCTGTTCTTGGTTTCTCCATTACCATCCTGACTTTGTTTCAAATTACTCGTCACAAGACTGGCACTGTATTTTCAGGCAACATACCAGCCCAGTCATTGGTAGACATTTCATATTACTTGTTTCTGCTCCTTGGTTTTTCTTTTTTCCTCCTCCATTACCATCCTTACCTTGTTTTCATTTATCATCACAAACTTGCACAGTATGTTCATGCACATAACCAGCCCAGTCATTGGTAGACATTTCATATTACTTGTCTCTCTGTTCTGGGTTTCTCCATTACCATCCTTACCTTGTTTCATCTCACCACAAACAAACCAGCAACTGTATGTCAGGAACATAACCACCCCAGTCATTGGTAGACAGTTCATATGCTTGTTTTTCTGTTCTTGGTTTCTCCATTAACCATCCTTACCTTGTTTCATTATCATCACAAGACTAGCAACAGTATGTTCAGGCACCTACCAGCCCGTCATTCCGCTACCAGTATATAGTGGAGGAGCTAGGACCCAGTCAAACATCATCATTTACCCCCTCACTACAGAAAGGTTTGCAACCTTTGTAGTTAGTGGACCCCTAGATCAACGCTGGTTAGGTAGTACTCTCAATTGTGGTGTCACTTTTTCAATAGGGGCCAATTTACGTTTTACACACAGGGGGTCAAACTTTTAAAATGCTCCAGTCATTTTAAATGTATGCCATAATGTCCGTCTAGAGTCATAAGGATTCAAAAATGTATAGTTTTTTGTACCCATCTCTGACCAATGGTTTTGGAGTTAATACGGGTAAAATGGCTAAATTGTAAAAAAGGTCAATTTTATTTGTACAGGGGTCAATTGGAAGTTGCTCCAATTTATTTGAAAATGAAGAAGTTGTTCCTCTATCTTAATGTGTTAAAATAAGGACTATTTTGTACCACTGCAATCATAGTTAACCATGTTATGGGACAAAATAGGTCATATTCAAACATATACTACCCAATTGGGGTTTGACCTTCTTTGCCCTTATCGCCCATAAGTTAATCATTTAACATAATACAACTATACCTTTTGGGTCCTCTTACCTCAGCAATAACTTGCATTATTTAAAATATAATCAGATTACCATTAGATTCCTTTGGGGAACTAAACCTTGGGCCCGATTTTTCTCTGGGGCGGTCTGTCCCTTGAAATAATAGGCCGATTTTGCTAAAATCTTTGGATAAAAAAAAATATCTTATCAACAATTTAGATCCCCTAGATAAAAGTATTTCAAAATATGCTCTTATCTAATTAAACTTTCTTTCTATTTTGCTCAAATTCAGTCAAGGGAGTCCGCGTTTCTCTCCTACGTACCAAACCGGTTATTAAGGCTTGGGATTAATGCTTTCTTTTCCAGTGAAAACTGGCCAGCTTTTGCATAAAACCTATCATAAAAGTTAAATATCGTTCGGTCGGACAATTTAGATCCCCTACATTAACGGTAGGTACAAGGTGTGCTCTTCCTATTAACTTAAATATTTTTGAAATTTTAGGTTTTTTCTTTTTTTAAACGGTTTAAAAATATTTTAAAATTCCCCCTTTTTTTTTTTGCCTACACACCACTCAAAATCGCCTAAAATCATGAAATTTTTAATACATCTGTATATTGTTGAAAAATAGAGATGTTGGGATCCCAAGGGGTCCCAAACGAAAAAGGATCATAATGAATGCCTTTTCTAAATGTGCACATTAGAGAACTTCCTTCTTTGGACTACCCTTAAATATTTAAAATGGTCCTTTATGATCAAACGGGCCTTTTATACTTATATTAATTATTCTATATTAGTGATTAAAAACATGTCGGCAATTTATTTCATGTATTAGTTGGCCTTATTTACATATGAAATGACTATTTCTCAAATCAGCCTTTTATGACACAACCCCCCCCACCCCCCCCCCACAAATGTTGGAACCTGCAAATCTGGTTTTCATTGGAAGAAGAATCCAACTGATTGGGGGAGGGGAGGTGGGTAGGACATATATATCCAACGTTGTTAAACTTTTATAAAAAATTAATTTCTAATTTTACTTTTAAATCTGTATAATTTATTACCTTTTCCTTGAGTTTGCCGAGTGCACGGATGTGATGGGATAAAAAAACAAATTGCAACCATTAACATTACTCATAGGCGATCTTAAGTGATTGAGCTAACAAACTGGGTTGATAGAAAACTTCATTTGTAAAAGACTCACCAATTTAAAGCAAATCCTTATTTGATCTTTGTCATATATACGTTACATTACTGTCAAATAACTTGTATGACTCATAAAATATTGGAATGAGACCACAAGTCCCAATCCATCCTCTACTCAGTCCAAGCCATTTCTGTTCAAGCTATTCGGTCAGTTACATGTCCAATATTTTAAAAAAATGAATATTTCCGTCCAACAGATAACTAGCAATTTAGCAATGATCTTAAATCTTATCCTAGCAAATTATTTTTCGTGATAACTAGTGCCAAAAAAAACCTCTGTAACCCTAATGATGCATTTTTATTAGTTTTCGTTTTACCCCCCGCTGTCCTTAGAGTATCTCTTTAATGAATTTCATTTTACCTAACACCACCCCCGCTTCCTAATAGTAAATCCTTTATTATTTTTTTTTTTTACTTTCTTTAATCTCAAGGGAATTTTTTTAGCCCAAAAATCTTCAATCCATAAATTGTCATTAAATCAACGTTCATTCCATAACTGATAGGAGATCAATTAGGGTAACAGAAATGCTTAAATTTACCAAAAAAGGGGTGGCTTCAGAAAAAAAACCCCCATCACCACCAGGGCTTCGAACTTGGTTCCTCTGTATCCAGACACTGTCTTCCCCGCTGAACCATGTGAGAGACCGACTGTTTCGTGTTTGTTTCAATCTATTTTATTATAGAAATACATGTAGTGATTATTACCTCTTTGACGGTAGTCAATCACGTTCCCCATATAACTGTGTGCTCTGGCAACGTATTCAATGAATATCGTAAGAATTAGAAAGGATCAAGATTTTTTTGGTTGAATACCACCGTGAATACGTTGTCGATTTGTTACAAATGACTACCATTTCATTTGTTTCCATCATTTTCCTTTAATGATTACCCGTGCATAAATTACCGATTTAAATATGATTGTAATGGAATAAATAGACCTGGGTATTAACTTTGGCATTTTAATTAGGCGTACGTGAAATGATTGTTTAACACGCCGTATTTGTTTAACACAACACCACGAAAAGCCAGTGTGGTTAGTCCCCTATGAACATAATTCGTGCAATATTGTACGATAGCACAAAACAGGGTCTGTAGAATTTGTTAAGAAGAATATAAAATCTGTACTTATTTTGGTAAATTTTTGGATGGTTTTAAGTTTCTTTCAAAATTCAACCTTTCTGGTGCACTACAATGTTGATTTGTATTTAAATAGGATGAAAAAGTCAAGTCACACATACCCAAATGTCATTAATTTTGATCCCCCTAAGGGTTGTTGGTCCAAATTTTGGTAATAAAATAGCCATAAATTTGAACAAATATAATATCCATCCATTCCTGTTGTTTACTATGCGAAAATTGTACCAAATTGGTATAAGGATAAATAAAGTAACCTGAGCAGAATTTGGTACAAGCTTCGCTTCTATAGCGTTGAACAAATGTGGTCATTGTGCTGACAAAATGGCACAAAATGTGCGAGTAAAATAGGGTTAATTCAGTCCCAGGCACTAGCGTGTATACATTTAAAATATTTTTAAATTTAGCCTTGTTGTTCTAAATACCTACAAAAAACGCCCCCCTAAAATCACTGAAATTTTAATACAACTGTAGATTGTGAAAAATAGAGATGTTGGCATACAAAGGGGTTCCAAAACCATGAAAAGGAATTCTAATGCTTTTAAAGTTGACCAATGTACAAATTAAGATTGACCCTTTTTTACCAGTTTAGCCATTTTGCCTTATAACTCCAAAAACCAATGGCGTAGGGTGTAAAAAACTTATACATTTTGAAATCCGAGCTTATGATTAGATGGACAATATGGCATCATTTCAACATGATTGGGGCATTTTAAAAGTTGACCCTGTTGTAAACTTAAATTGCCCCTATTGAAAAAGTGATACACAATTTGAGAGTACTAACTACCCTAGCATTGATGTAGAGGGTCCATATAACTTACAAAGGTTGTCAAACCTTTCTGTAGTGGGAGGTAAAAGATTCCTAAATAGGCCCCTATGATATTCTGCTCCCTCCTTCTATATGCCAAGTGCCAAAAGTCATTGACTCTAACAAAACTGCACATGACATAATGACCTCAGACAGTTAAAAACCACTAAGACAGTAAACCAAGTGGTTTAGGTTTTTGATTCGTGCACCGCACGAATCCTACAACCAAGCCTCGAGGTTAGGACACAGTCCACTGTTTGAGTAGACACATTTTGCTATTTAACGTAATTACCGCCATGTTATGCACGATTGTTGGCTCATCATTGAGCCAACACTTCACTGGAAACCAAAATGTGATTCATTCAAAAAGATGTTCATATTAACCGTAATGAGTGATAAATGCGCCAAAATGCCTCCATAATGCATTTATGGTGCGTTCTTACCAAATATGGTGTCCCAGTCTGAGATTAGATTAAGATATTCACCGTTACTCCCCCTGAAACCGCCTATACCTCATGCAATGCCATCGGTGCATACGAGGGTGTAAAGTAAATCAATGGAAGAGCCGGTTCCTAGGCAGTGGGTTTTCATCTCAATACTAGATAAAAAGTTCCCAAATTTTCTTATTTCCTTCACCCAAATCAAGGATTTAGTCAAAAGGTATTTGATCTCAAATATTGGATACAAGAGGCGGTGGTTTTGTACAGAACTACGGAAAAAAGGAGTAAATTGTGGCAAAATTAGGAAAATGAGGCGAGTAATTTTAGAATCATATGATGTGTTTTGATTGTGCAAGTGTGATACAGTCGGGGAGTCTATAATAATGGTGATAGATAATGTCACCATTGTGACAGTGTACAATGATAGGTCCGAATATCTGTTAAGATACACCGTTTTGTGTCAAGTTTTGGTCAATTTTCGGGACATTTTGTTGAAAAATGGATAGAAGAAGCAGTCAAAGACGTCGAAGTAGGCCCTGGCATCTGTGAATTTGAGTATGCCATTTCCCCTCAAGGTTGTGGCAAGTTATATGGAGTTCCATTAGTGTATAATGATGCAACTTGGTGGAAGGAGGCGGGTTAGAGTTCTTGAGCTGATTAGATGTTGGGGGCATATTTCGGGCAAATAAGCATTGTGTCGCCTCCTGAACGAATGTTCATGGAGGAACATACTAGTCCAAATTCTGGGTGTCCGTATGTCCATCCGATGTGTCCGTCCGTATGTCAGTCCACCTTTTGTTAAATGGTTCTGCAGGCCTAAACGCTCTCCCGATTACTTCCAATTGATAGGATGATAGAGTGAGGTGCCCACAATATAATATTATGTGTAGCTTTTGGCTGCATTATTTGCATATTCATGAATTTTAATTCGCTTATTTGAATATTTTTCCGACATTTCGGTTAACCTTTGAATGCTCTGCTGGCTAAGTACTATGCCCGATTTACTCAAAATGGATAGGATGTAGCGTGAGGGCACGCAATTTATTGTAGCTTTTGGCTGCATTATTTGATATTTCATTGATTCATTAGCGTATTTTGGATGGTCAAAATGGACAACCCTTCCCATCAAAGCTTGTGTGGAAATTATCTGGAGTTCCGTAAGGAGTGTATAATGATGGAAACTTGGGAAGGAAGCGGGTTAAAGAGTTGTGACCTATTAGAAGCTGGGATATTCCGAGCAAATTACATACGCAACTGAGCTAATTGATAGGCAAAAATTCAGGATAATCCCACTTATTTTTAAAACGGGCACATCGCTTACAAAATTCCTTAACTGCACGAAAACCCATTATGGGTGCGCATCTTCTTTGCCATTGAAAGTTTCCTGGATACATGCGGATTAGGTATGCAAATGAAGCTAATTAATATGCTAATTGCTGAATCGCTGCAAAAATGGTACATCGGATATGCAATATCCTTTGTACATGGAAAAAAAACTATACCATCTTGCCAGGTCATATTGTGTGAATCATATATGGAGGGGAAGGGTTGGGTTTGGGGAGGGGGCAGGGTGGGGTGTAAGTGTCGAGTGGGGTGCGTCGGGGAGGGGGCGGGGTGGTGTGCATCGGGTGGGGTTGGGGTGTAGCGTCGGGAGGGTCGGGGTGCGTCGGGAAGGGTGTGGTGCATCGGCGAGGGACCGGGTGACCTCATTGGACCTGGTGACCTTGGTGACTTCTGGACCTTGGTGCCTTGTGTGACCTTGGTGACTTTGTGTGACTTGGGTGATTTGGGTTGTTGACCGTGGTGACATTGGGGACCTTGGTGACGCGTGTGACCTGGTGACTTTGTGTTGAACCTTTGTGGCCCCATGCGACCTTAGTAACATCACATGACCTTGCTGGACCTCACATCACATATAGCCCATCACAAATCGGGTGTGCCGGGAGAGTCGGTGGATGCAACGGGGAGGGGGTGGGTGTGATGTCGAGGGGGAAGGGGTGGGGTGCTTCGGGGAAGGGTGGGGTGGGGGTCGGGGCGGGGCGTTGTTGTGTGACCTTGGTGACCTTGTGGGACCTTGGTGACCCCATGTTGCCTTTGTGACCCCATGTGACTGTGGACCCTATGCGACCTCAGTGACCCCATGTGACCTTGGTGACCCCTGTGGTGACTTGTGACCCCATGTGATCTTTGGCCATATGCAACCTTTGTGACCCCCATGTAAAAAATCATTAAAACTACGAAAAATACAATTAGCGTGACGGTCGTAAATGGCCGGGCAGGGGATGATGAAGGGGGGCTTCACCGCTGGTGAAAAACAAGGGGCTTCACCGCAGTGAAAGCAAACCAGATCAAGCCCAGGAATCCCAGTTATCGCGGTGAAAACAAGGTGCGCAAATCAAAAAAGTCTGATCAATACGAAAAAACAAATAGGCGAAGAAGCAGCTATCAAAAATACCAGTCATTCCTTATTACAAAATTAAAGGACCCCGTCTTTATTTTAGAAGGGCCATTGCAACAGTTACCAATTAGCCATTCCCTTAAGGGTCATCCCAAACCGGGCTGCAAGTACCACGGTCACAACCCACCAACCACAGGTTGCACGAATCCACACGGGCGGGGACCGCTTTCTCTTTTTAATATTGTACAGCGCTTAGATGCCTTTTGCTTTAAGCGCTTATAAATGCTGAGTTTATTATTATTATTACTATTCTGTTCCACCTTATGATAGTCTTTTTATTCTTGCCAAGTATGAATGCTCAGGCATTTCAATTTAAAAATTACTGTCTCAATATATGTGTGCATAATGCAAACCCCAATGAATGACTTACTGTATGACCTTTGACCTCAAACAGATTACCCTTAATTTGCTCCTTTTAGTAATACATAGATATAAGCATATCCAGTTAAACTTTGTCCATGTTCTTGCTGAGTTACCTCAATAAATAAAAAATGCCAACTAGATAATGTTTGAAATGTTTGTTGAGATGCCAAATAATGACTGTGAATAACTGGTTTTACATACAAATTTAAAAAAAAAAAAAAAAAAAAAAAAAAAATTTTATTATGAAATTTTACTGGTAGGAAGATTGAAGAAAAAACAAATTGTGATTAACATTAGGAGTAATTGATAAGCAGAATTTTGTCATTGGATATTTTAAAAGAATATACCAAACAAAAAGGTCCATGTATTGACGATTTACTTTTAATAATGGCGCAATTGGGCTACCATTTAGTAAGTACAGGCTTGACTCACAAATGATGGGTTATGTGTGTGAATTTAAAAAGATTGGGTGATAAGTTCGTGTTGCAAGGGACATAGATTTTCTGTGCTTAGGTAGATTGCGAGTAGAGGAACACTTACACTTTCTTAGGCTTTTTGTTTTATTTTTTGGGGTAATAGGTTTTAGTTATAGTAAGATAACTAGTTAATATTAGAATAATTTCTGAATAATATAGGCCTACTAAAATTATTGATATCAGTAGGCGGACAGTTTTTATGACACAATTCACTTGTAAAATATGAGTAGAGTAGTAATTGTTTGCCGTCAAAATTGATTGCTATTATTTCATCTGCTAAGGATGATTTCTTTTTCTGCGTAAATTGTTTTCATTGATGTCATCAAAACTTTCATTCACGACGTATTACATGCAAAGACAAAGAAAACATTGATAGGCTTGTTAATGAATTAGGATTTACTGTCACAGAAGATGCCTCTGGATGAGTAATAATTATTATTCCAAATGTCAACATCATGATTTTTTTTTATTAGTCTGATTTTAGGTATGAATTATGCTAATTGTACTCAATGAGTGGTCTCTTTTCCATTCGGCTTTCTGAGCACCTCCCATCCTGTTTTTCCCAGTTGATACCACCACATTCCTATAATGTGATTACTGGACCGTTCCTACATAGGGACATTCAGGTAGCGTAATCACGGCCAATACCACAAAGCACCCTTGAGTGATGTGCACAGTTACCACTGCTTGTTCATGGTCTGTGTTATGTGGTGAATGGAATGTTTACATGATAGGCCAATGAATCTCCAGCTGTGCCATTGTATGCACCCAATCCAAGCCGGTAGTATGTTGTCTCATTCCCAATTACAAAGTTCTATATTGCGATAGAAGTGTTGTGCCGCATAAAAGTCTTCTAATTCAAGTTCCAGTTGCCAGATCCATTATGTCAGTCTATGACATCTTCTCTGACACTAGACAGGGTTCACCATCAAGCTCACCAAATCCGTTATTGTAATCTTCCCATTCACGGTAGAAATTCACAGATCCATCAAATCTTCTTTGGAATACTATCCACCCTCCGCCTTCTGTTAGTACACGTCACAGATACTTGAAAAAGACACCAAGTTGTCAGGAGGTTTAATGGTGGATATGCCATGGTTATTCATTGAAGCCTTGGTTATACAATGTCTGTGCAATCCGATACAATAAGTGGCAATCTGCTTTAAGTAATCCAGTGATTCTTGGTGTTAAGCAACAATCTGTGATAATTCACTGGTATATTTTGTGTGGTTTGCTGTATGCAATTGAAGCAAACAAAATTATGATATATGATGACGTACCCTAGTCTACCTGTTAAAGATTAGCTAATAAACTAGCAGTTCATTTAAGGGCTAGGATTATGACTGACAGTGGCCGGATTGTTATGTTATTGATTATCATGTTTTGAGGCGTTTATAAGGTTAAAATATTGGATCCGAAACATGAATGTCTATCATAAATTCGGATGATTTGTGCCCAAAATATATTGCTCTCCCTATGGATTTTAAAAATTGGGATCAACTGCATCTCACCCAACATTCTTGCAACTCGTATTTTGACCAATAATACATTGGGTCAATCGACCCAATTTTTATGAAAAATTGGTTTGAATTGAAATGTGTGGTAATGGTGAAGGAAACATTGTCAACCAATTTTCATTTTTTCTAAACATGCAGTTTTTGTGTCGCCTGAACGAATGTTCATGGAGGGCACATACTAGTCCAACTTTCTGTGTGTCCATGTGTCCGTCCGTATGTACGGTTAACCTTTTCAAAATGCTCTGGGGAGGCTAAACTCTATCCCCGATTTACTTCAAAAACTTGATAGGATGATAGAGTGAGGTGCCGCAAGATTATGTGCGCGCTTTTTGCTGCATTATTTGCATATTCATGACTTTAATTAGCGTATTTGCATATTTTTTTCAGACATTTTCGGTAACCTTTGTGAAATGCTCTGCTAGCTAAATGCTAAGCCCAATTAACTTCATTATTGGTATGGGTGATAGAGGATGTTGGCCAGGAATATTTGTATGTGTTTGTTAGCTTTGGCTGCATTATTTGCATATTCATGAATTATTAATTAGATTATATTTGCACGTCAAAATAATAAATTTTCCCGCAAGGATTGTGTGCAAAGTTATCTGGAGTCCCGTAGGCGAGTATGATGTAACTTGGTGGAAGGACGCGGGGGGATAAAGAGTTTCCGATCTCTGATTAGATGTTGGGCATACTTCGGACCAAGGTACATATGCAAATGAGCTAATTATATGCAAAAATCAGCGTAATCGCTATATTTTTTGAAACGTTCATCGGATATGCAAATTCCTTACTGCACAAACCCATTTGGTGCGCAATCTTCGTTTGCTATTTGAAAGTTTCTGATACATGCGGCTTATGTACGCAAATGAGCTAATAATATGCGTACTTGCTGATCGTCTAAAATGGTACATCGGAGGGGGCAGGGTGGGGTGTTGGGGAGGGGGAGGAGGCAGGTGGGGTGTTAGTGGCGAAGTGGGGTGCGATAGGGAGGGGGGGGGTGCTTCGGGAGGGGTCGGGGTGGGTCGTTGGGGTAGGGTGCGCGTTGGGGTAGGGATCATCGGTAAGGGGTGGGGTACGTCGGGATGGGGAGGGTGCACCTCATGTGACCTTGGTGACCTTGTGTGACCTTTGTTACTTTGTGTGACCTTGGTGACCTTCTTGTGACCCCATGTGACCTTGGTGACCCTCACTTGACCTTGGTGACCTCACATTACCTTGGTGACCTGCGTGACCTTTGTGACTTTGTGTGACCTTGTGACCTTCTTGTGACCTTCTTGTGACCTTCTTGTGACCTTCTTGTGACCTTCTTGTGACCTTCTTGTGACCTTCTTGTGACCTTCTTGTGACCTTCTTGTGACCTTCTTGTGACCTTCTTGTGACCTTCTTGTGACCTTGGTGACTTCCTGTGACCTTTTCGACCCCATGTTGACCTTTTTGACCCCCTGTGACCTTTGTTACCCCATTAGACCGTTAGGTGACCTCAAGTGACCTTGATGACCTCACACGACCTTGATGACCTCATTGACCTTGGCCCATTCACAAATCAGTGCGCCGGGGTAGGGTCAGATGGATGCGAAGGGGATGGGGTGGGGGTCAGGGAAGGGGGAGGTTGCATCGGAGGCAGGGGTGGCATCGGAGGCAGGGTTGGGTGCCAGGGTTGGGTGACCTCATGTGACCTTGGTGCCTATGTGTGACATTTGTGACCTGGTGTGACCTTGGTGACTTCTTGTGACCCCTGTGACCTTGGTGACTCAACGTGACCTGGTGACCCTTCAACATTGACCTTGGTGACCTTGAGTGACCTTTGTGTGTGCGACTTGGTGACTTGTGACCTTGGTGAACTTCATGTGACCTTTGCGACCCCATGTGACCTTGTGACCCCATGTGACCTTTGTAAACTTCTCTCCAGTGCATTTGTTCTCTTTCTAATCATCATTTGCCCAAAACTTCATATAGCAAGTGATCGCGCAACCAGGCGACACTTTGTGTTGAGAACCGCCTTGTTTAGAATGTTCCATTTCCCTAGTCTTTTTACAAGAAAATAGACCAAAAAGGCAAATTGCTGAAACTTATATTTTCAATTTTTTTTTTAAATAATTGTTGGCTACTTTATGTAGCCTTTACTCTATCATACATGCTTTAGCACAATTGGGTATCCTCCTTTGATGCTATTTGATCTAGTTTTGTAAGTGAGCAGTGTTGAATGCTAGAGAATGACAATTTAAATGAAATTGATCACATGGTGTACATTTTATCCCTTAGCGTGAAAAGCAAAGGGGATTGCTAGATCATGCAAATCTGTTGTGTGTACTGTATGTGCAATTCCAGTTTTGGTTAGGTTTGGTTAGGTTTTTGTTTTTAGGTCTTCTTCGAAAAGTTGAAGTCCGATTCAAACCAGACTTGGTTTAAGTAAGTGGCAATAGGGTTGCCTATGTGGATGATGTCCAAAGGTCATGGACCAGTCAAAGTTTGGTTTAAGAAGGGTGCAATAGGGTTTCCTATGTGGATGTCAAAGGTCATGGACCAAGGTCAAGGTCATCTGAGGTCATATTCCATACTACCATCTTGCAAGGGCTGGCACAAGTTTACTTGCTCTAGTTTTTTACATTTTGGTCTCAGAAATTGATAGTGTTTTGTCTGAGTTGTGCTCATTAAAATCGCTTCGTAGGCACATTTCAGGGATGGAGTGTAGGAATGCGTAGTCTTGGGGATTCGATTATCATATAAAGTTGGATTGATTGAGTCCAAATTATTTGGTCAAACTATGAGTTGCAAAAATATTGGACAAGATGTAGTCAAGCCCAATATTTTAAACTCTAGTGTGACAAATTTTTTGGTAATCATCAAATTTTTAATTATCCTGTTTTCGGAATCTGATATTTTCAACACGACGGACTTCTCGAACATGAATCTCTAAGATTTGGTTTTTCATTTACATGCTTTATACCGTTTTGTCCCAAAAAAAAAAAAAAAAACGCAAACACACTTGGTGGCAGGCAACATAAGTTTTTTGAAAAAGCACGTGACTACGTATTCTTTGTTTGTAAGGTAAGATGGGCTGTTAGCTAATATCTCTGGAAAGTTTCATAAAGGTAGAGTCATAATTTTTACGATATGACCCCCAGAAATCAATTCCCTGCAGGACCCCTTTAACCAAATTGAGGTTGAGGCGCTATTAACTACAAGTACGGCACCTGTACACGTTTTGCGCCCAGAACCACCAATATAAATTTCTAATTTAAAAAAAAAAAAAATTTTCCTTTTTTAAAGACAGCTACTACTGCAACAGATATTAACTATGAATGTTTCCCTGTAATAATATTTAAAAACATGCTGTTAAACACTTAAAGCCACTATCAGTGATTTGAAAAATATTTTGAAATTTCAGGAATAGCTTCAAGTGAAAGGATAAGTTCTGTAGAACTCATAAGTTACCTTTTTCCAACTGAAGAATTGACAGAAAGGAAGAAACGGCAGTTGTCAAGATACCTTCCCCATTCCCTTACGTGTGTAGTAAATGTCCAACGACAGTAATGACTAAAAGTCCCGATTCTGTCCTATTAGGTTGCTTCTGGTCTTAAATCCATTTTCATTGTTAGGTATGTTTATGATACCTGTAACTTTGTTTTACACATATACATTCAAAAATCTGATTTTGATGATTTTTTCGATTTTTCGATTTAGCAAATAACGGTGATAGTGTCTTTAAAACACGGATTAGGGAATGTTGTTCACAAGTCTTCGTATTGTCGAAATAAGAACGGCATTGGAATTGATCTAATCATTCATCCATCCATTTTGGTGACGGCACACACAAAGAGTTATTTTAAAAAACAACCCAAACTTTAATGACAGAATGAATAGACTGATAATTGTTATTGAGTTTTGTGTTGAAAACAATCGGTTTTACTTTCAATAAAGTTTGGAATGTAACTTATTTCCAGTATAAACAACAGTTTGCGCCAACGTACTTTATCCATTAAATGTAATGTGGAGTTTGTGTATGACTTAGTCATAGTTTTATACCTTCTTGAAACAATAATGTATCACCAATAATTAATATTTTACCATTATCAGCAAGTAATAAGTATGTAAATGAAGTATATGACCATTAGACGTTGTTTCTACAAGAATTTGGGCAAGTCATGTTGATTGCAATCAATATGTATTTGTCCTGCTGTTCTTCATTGCCAGTCTTGTGGTACCGCTCCTCATTTTGTAAAATGGGTCTGGGGGTTACTTGATGTTTGGGTCATAGCTTTAAAAACTATTATATCTCCCGGGTTTTTATGAACTTTCCAGGAGTATTAGCTAACAGTCTCATCTTACCGTACAATAAAGAATAGTAGTCCCATGATTTTGTTCAAAACTTATGGCGCTGCCACCAAGTGTTGGTTGTTTTTTTTGCACACGGTATATGTGTCATTTCACAGTAAACCAACAACCAATGGATCAGTATGTCAAAACAATTTTAAGCCTTGAAAAGCAATTATGTTCTTTACTTTCAAAATGTTAACCCTGGCATTCCATTGATTGTAATAGAGAGATTGTTGGTAAATTTCAACAATCTTATTACATAGTGACGGAATGTTGAATTTTGATCATTTTTACGAAATTAAGGGAAATGGTACGAAATACCAAAGTCTTCAAACATGCAAGTGCCCGAACCTTGCAAAGTACTTCATTTAATTGTATTATCTTAATGAGAAATTTTCCATTTTGACGTATGTTACATAACCAGAGATTTGTTTTATTACTAGTGACGGCCTGTTGAACCCTCTGTCAAAGAAAGTGATACGTTATTTCCCACAAGGCTTTTAAATACTTTTGTGCTAAACTATTTCTATCTTTAAATTTATAAATTACACAAGCAAAATATGTAATTAATTTAAAATATCGATATTAGTAGAAATTTGTATTTATTATATTTACATTTCAAAGCGGTGATGAATCGCGGCAATCCAGCCAGAAATCGGTCCATATGTAATATAAACCAAATTGAGCAGTTTCGCGATGCGGACGTTGTTTGACGGATGTTCAGAAACGCCGATTATTTTTTCCATAGTGACGGATGCGGAATAACGCTTTAGGATAGGGAAAAATTCAACATCCGTCACTATGTCATAACAAACGCGATTTGGTATTGTTTGGTGTGATCGGATCTGGTGGTTTACTTTTTCAATGTAGTACATCCATTTATCAAGAAGAATCCAGAATATTACTAAATTTCCAGCTGTTAATTTCGTATATCGGGTTATTTGATTGTTTGAATCGTTTGTGGGGATGTGTACGGGACTTCGAGAGTCGCGATTTTCAAATGCGATTTTCGCAGAAACAAAAATTGTATTTTGTTTTAACATCCTCCCTATGTAATAACCCGACGAAGTTGATGAAACTTTAAAATTGGCCTGCTGCAAGTCTATGGAAAAAGTAACGGCAAATTTGGACACACATTTGTTCAACCCATGATTTACAATTTCAAAGCCAGATCCAAATTTAGTATGTACACTTAATATTTTTCTAATCTATGAATTTCTGATTTGTACAATTTCAAACCATTTACAAGCAACTGGGTGATAATTCTGAAATGTAGCATGCAATTTTAGATTCTCCATATGATAAGGTTTTGTAACCTGACTACATTGTCAAACATAATGCTTTCAATGCTGAAATTCTTCTTGCAATCCACCTGTTCATGGTAATGGCTTGTGGGGGTGTCCGCATTTATTCAACTGAGTATACTGATCCAGAGCAGCTGCGTGAATCTAGATATGGAAGCTCCTAAACATGGCATGATTTGATGCTGTGGCAGATTGGAAACGTCGGGGTTTTCACCCCAATTTCTTAGTTGCTACTTGACGCAATGTAAGTACAGTTGTGCCCTCTGTACACGGGGACCGATGGTTAAGTCCATCGAGGACTGCATGCTTCATGATCGACTTTGCCCAATTCCAAGTTGAACATGGAGGAGAGCGGTATTCTGTATTTAAATCAATAGCGGTAGACAGATCAAATCCACGAATTGATAGTACCCGCATAAATCCCAGCAAATGACCCCACCCGGATTCGAACCTGTTGATTTTTTTGGTAAATTTTGTGCCACAGGCAAGTACCTAACCGCTAGCCATCTCTCCACAATGCTTGCACTGAAAAGAGTGGTGTTTTACACTTCTAGATATGCCTTTAAACCCTAATTTCTTGTACTACCAACTATTTAAAGAATGTCTTTGCTGTAATTGTACTTAGTTGTTAAACTAATTAGTGTAACGGTAGCGAACAACTGACATGCATTTGCAACTGTTACAATTCAAAGCTGTAAATGAACAAAAGTTTACATCCTTTACTTATTTAAATACCAAAGTATGTAAACCCACTTTAAATATGGAATCATCAAGCTTATTATTAAAACATGTACAATATGAACAATGATGAGGGAGATGGACCTGAAAGTTTCAGGAAGGAAAAGCTTGACATTCATGTTACAACCGTTATCACAAAAAATGAAAAAAGGGCTTTTGTGGTATCTTTCCAAATGATTTAATTTGAATCTCTTTTATTGTTTGTGGTTTCGACCATTTATCTTTGTATCATAGCCATTTTCACTGGTTCTTACATCCTAAATAGTAGTACTGGGTTTAATTTTTTCTTTTTTTGGTAACACATTGAAATGCTATGCAAAACACGGGTAAATTGAAAATGTTTCAGCATGTGGTAAATTGATTTTTTAGGTGTCCGATTAGGAAAGACCTTATGGCCGCATGCCGTGTGTCTCGTCTGCCCGGCAGGGGTCGGCGGCGGCGTTCGTGAGCTTTTTGTGAACAAATTATCTGGAGATCTGTGCGAGATACAGGGCTGAAACTTGGTGGAGGGTGCGGGGGGTACAGATTCTCGAACTGATTAAATTTACAACAGTGTTATGCATTCTAAGTACCTAATTTGCATAATTAATTAGATTATTTGACCAGTTTTCTTATTTTCAGTGACACTTTTTGTGAACACAATATCTGGAGATCTGTAAGTCACACAGAGAGCTGAAACTTGGTGGGCAGGGCGTGCGGGGTTAATGATTCTCAAACTAATTAGATTTACAACAGTGGTATATGCATTGACGGACCTTAATTGGCATAATTAATTAGCCTATTTGACCTATTTTCTTGATTTTCATTGACACTTTTTTGTAACACAATATCTGGCAGATCTGTAAGTCACACAGAGCTGAACTTGGGGAGGGGTGCGGGGTTAATGATTCTCAAAATGATTTATTTACAAATCAGTATATATGCATTCTAAGTACCTTAATTTGCATAATTAATAGTATTTTACAATTTCTTGATTTCATTGACACACTTGTGAACAAAATATCTGGAGATCTGTAAGTCCCACAGAGCTGAAACATGGACGGGATGCGAGGTTACAGATTCTCGAAAACTGATCAAAATGCAACAGTACATGTCCTGGGTTAGGAAAATTGTCATGAGGTATAAGACATTGTCACTGGGGGTATGGGACAATGTCCTGGGGATATGGGACATTGTCGGGGGATATGGGCCATTGCCTGGGGTATAGGAATTTGTCCTGGGGTATGGGACATGTCCTGGGGGTATAGGACTTGTACTGGGGTTATGGGACATTGTCTGGGGGTTATGGGAAACATTGTTCTGTAGGTATGGAATATTGTCCTGTGTAGGGACATTTTCTGGAGTATGGGACATTGTTGGGTATGGACATTGTACTGGGGTATGGGGATATTGTTCTGGGGTTATGGTTATGGGAAATGTCCTGGGGTATGGGGACATTTTACTGGGTATGGGGACATTGTCCTGGGGATATGGGACATTGTCTGGGGTATGGGAAATTGTACCGGGGATTGGGACATTGTCCTGGAGAGATATGGGGACATCATCCGGAGGTAGGGACATTTTTCTAGGGTATAGTGGGACATTGTTCTGGGGTATGGGACATTGTCCTGGGTATGGGATATTCTCCTGGAGTATGGGACATGTCTGGGTTTATGGGCCATTGCCCGGGGTATGGGAACATTGTTGGGTTATGGACATTGTCCTGGGGTATTGGGACATTGTCCTGGGATATGGGACATGTTTGGGGTATGAAACATTGTCTGGGGAACTGGGGACATTGTCTGGGGTATGGGAATTGTCCCGGAGGTATGGGACATTGTCCCGGAGGTAGGGGACATGTCCCGGAGGGTATGGACATTGTCCCGGAGTATGGGACGTCCTGGGGTATGGGAATTGTCCGGGGGTTTAGGACATTGTCTGGGGATATGGGACATTGTCCTGGAGGTATGGGACATGTCCTGGGGGTATGGGACATGACCTTGGAGTATGGGAATTTGTCTTGGAGGTATGGGGGGGACATGTCCTGGGGTATGGAGACCAATGTTCCTGGGGGTATGGGACATGATCCTGGAGGTATGGGACGTCGTCCTGGAGGTATGGGACGTCGTCCTGGAGGTATGGGACGTCGTCCTGGAGGTATGGGACATTGGTCATGGGGCTATGGGTACATTGTCCGGGGCATGGGACTTGTCCGGGGATATGGGAAGGTCTTGGGGAATTGAAACATTGTCCTAGGGATATGGGGACATGGTCCGGGAGGGTTGGGACATTGTCCCAGACGGTATGGACATTGTCCTGGAGGTTTGGGACATTGTCCTTGGGTATGGAACATTGCCCTCGGGTTTGAGATATTGTCCGGGGCTGGAATGGTCATGGGGTTGGGACATTGTCCTGGGGAATGGGAATCTGTCCTGGGGTATGGGGACATTGTCATGGGGATATGGGAACAGTTGTTGATTTAAGAGTCTATGAGAGACTGCTGGGGACGAATCAATAGGTTATCAACTTTACAGTAAAAAAAACAAAACAGTATATGGCGGAGTTGACGCAAAAAGTTATAGGCCCAAAGCACTCCCCCCTGGAATACATTTCTTAAAACACAAGAAACAGGGGCTCATAATTCAAGAATGGCACAGAAGGTTCTTGTAACACTCATATTTCTGTAAGACAAAAAAAATCAATATAGTCAATACTCGGTTCACGTAGTTGTCTGGAGACTCTTTGCATGCATGTGAGTAAGGGTTCTACAAAGAAACAGGGAACCATTTTTTTTTTTTTGGACAGTCAAGGTCAGTGATGTGCAATGGGTAAGTGATATAGACCAATATCAGGGTGTGTATGTGGTAGTCTTATTGGACACCCAATAGGTCTTTTAATTGGATAGAAGACTACGATGCAAATGGCAGAAGATTCAAATAATGTGGTTTGTAGTAAATGAAACATTCCTAGATTTTGGTCCTAAAGTTGATTTTTTGATTGTTTTTACATTCAATAGGGACAGCACAGTCAGAAAATGAGGGGTGCAAATTTTCGGACGTTTTTATGCCCCATTCCTCACGGGGGGAAATGTTACTATACGGGAAAAAATTTAAAATCGAGTCAAATTGGGTTTAATGTAAATTAACATGTTTGTCTCTTTGGATTAGAAAAAGTATATATTTGCTAGTTCCGACCTTTAGTTTTAAAGAGCCAATATTGGTGTCAAGGTCATCCTGGGGTAAAATTACCCAATGCTCAGATTTGTTGAAACTGGTGATAAGTTGTTTGTATTGTCTCACCAGTATGAGCACCGGTATTATTTTACGTGTGTGGCCTTTGGTTTGCTACTTACATAGCAAAATGTTGCAAGGGTCTACATGGTCTATGGGGTCACCAAAATTTTCCCTGATTTGCAATGGTGATATCACCAACTCAGTTAAAATGCATTTCCGTTTTTAGTATGTCACAAGGGATGATTTGACACCACTCTCAACAACATCGGAGGCATTTCCCCCCAGGGTGACCTTGACCAATTGGGGCTATACCGCTTTAACTAAAGGTTTGGACCAGGGTACATATAGACTTTTCTAAATTCCTTATAGAGACAACGTGTTTAGTGTAAAATAAACCCAATTTGATCTCGTTTTAATTTTTCCCTGTAACAACTTTCCCCCCCTTGAAGGAAGGGGAGCATGAGTCGAAAATTTGCACCCCCTCATTTTCTGACAGTTTTAGCCCTATTGAAACCCAAACGGCAAAAATCAATTTTAGCATGAAAATCCTACGGCGAATACCCACCACCCCCCACTACACACTCATAACAAATTAAATTAGCACAGAAGATACAGAATAGTAGGCTCGGCCCCCTACATCTTGGACGGAATAATATTAGGAGCTGTATGATAGGGAAACCTGAATTGGCTAAACCTTTATAGCAACAACTTAATGTTTTGTTCATTCATCTTGGCAATGCATAAATGTTTGGTTATGTTTTTTTCCTGAATACAGATCATACGGATGCACACCGGTAAAATAACTTGAGAATCAGAGGCAGCCGGTCCCCTCTGCAAATGATTGTTTTTTATGCGGACCATTTTTTCTAACTAACCTTTGTCCTCTGCTCAGAACCCTTTCCCCCTGCTCAGAATCCCTTTCCGCCAGCCCCCATGAAACTAGTTGTACAGTGTCGAGGGAGAAGACCCAATTTTGCCCCCCTCAGAAAATGTGTTGACACCCCTTCTGCCCCCACACCCCCATCCCCACTGGTCCCGATCATGGTTTGTTCCGGTCTGGAGAAAAAAATCCCAGGGAAATCAGGTACCTGATTGTAACATTGAGTGGTTGATGGGGTATTTGGGATAGATTATCTTGTAACATATCCGTGCTTTGGTTTTGGTTAAATTATTTTGAGCATAATGACAGGTGAATCAATGATGACCCAAACCCCTTGGATCTAAATTTTATCACTCGTTGTTTTTAAAATGCTTCAAAAGAAGCTTTTCCCATTTGAAAAAAAAAAATGAGTAAATCCAAGCTTTTATCACCCATTGTCAACAGACCAAATTTTTCCAGAAAAGACAGGGACATGGAAGATCAAAGCTTATCGAAGTTTAAGTGTACACTATACTCAGCTAGAAACCAGTTTTAGAACAAAAAAAAACCTGGATGGAATGGGTACACAGCTTTATTTAGCTTTCGGAGTAGAAGAGAGTTCCAGCTGGTGCTGCTGGAGTAGTTTGGGTGGACAAATTGGTCCATATGCTGAAACCTCCTTTCTTTCTTTTTTTAATAATTGATGTAAAATCATAGGTTATATTTTTGTTTATATGTATTTCATTTTATAGATTCAAGAAACTGTATTTTTTGTGTGTTTGTGTGAAGATGTACAGTGCTTAAATGTGGTGTTGTTAGCACTAGACGTGACAATTCTTTATATTATTAGTCAACATCTATATGTGGAATAAACGGGGAAATTCACTATTCTTATGCAATAGTTTGATGTTGTTGGGGGAGGGACTATTTTCGTTTCCACTTAACGTTATCTTTGTTTGACTTATTCCGTAAAAGGATATGAATATTAATTTTATGCAAATTAGATCTAATCCACTAGAATACAATTAGATGAGATTAATTAATTTAAATACTATAAAGCTCATTATACCCTAATGACTAGGTTAATGATTCCCCATAGTGTCATTCTGTCTATTATTATTATTATGTATTATTATTAAGAGATTTCAAATAAGTGAGACCTCATTAAAAGTTTAGGTCCTGTCCATTCACCGTGAGAGTAAGAGGAAAATTTTAATTGCTGGTAGAAAAGTTTATGGTACTCATCCAATGTATAGTAAAGAGCTAGTAATAAATTTGACATAAAAATACATTATGTCACATCTAAGATAGCTTTGGATGTTTAAAATTTGAAGTAATCAGAATGAAAAACATCAGCAAATATTTCCATTAAATGTTGTTATTTGAACATAACTTACCTTTGACACTACAAATATTAGATATCATTCTTTATCACGTAAATGGAGAAATAATGCATTCTTATTCAATGCACACGAGAACACAACTAATGTTTATTTTGCCATAAAAATGGGCAAACTTGTATCAGAGATTACACCCAAGGCGAGTTGACAAGTCCTTCTATCATTAACAGACCGTTGTAGAACTGAATGCATCCGTTTCCAGTAATCCCATTCTGTAAAGTAATTTGTACCTTGACACCAATATGATGGCAATAAAGGCATAGTCTCCACATGGCCGGGGATTGAACCATCGCCCCTATGGATTTATGTATGATTCTCCGTATTTGAAATCCAACTAACATATAGGCTTTCACATGTCCAAATTTAGACCTTTTCCTAGAAAAAGCCAGGGACAGATTGAATGCCTAGCTTGAAACCTAGCTTTAAATGGTCCAACTTTATCCACCAATAGCAGCCTTTTTTCCTGGAAAAGCTATGACTCAGTCAAAAGGGGTTGTCCAAACTTTATTCAAACTAGCTTTATCCAAGTTAAATTGTCTCAAATACCACTGGATTTTCTTGGATATTCTGAGATTACTTTGGCTTTCATTCAATTTATTATCCATTCAGAATTGTCATGCCTTCCATTTTTGTTTTGTGCTGGTGAGCAGTATTAAATGAAGTACCCATTTTTTAGGATTATAAATGATAGTTACTTTGTGTAATTTATAACCATCATTGATTGTTATTTTTAGCCTATAATATAATATAGGCTATTGTCATCACGTAGCAAAATTTAGAGTAGGAAACCCAATGTTCTCTCATAAACTAGTCTCTCATGTCTTGTCCAATTCTTTTGAAACTCGCAGGTAGGAAAGTAATGACATTTCTTGAAAAGTTATGTAGTGGATTTTTGAAAATTCTGAGCAGATGTTGCGTTTTGGGGCATTTTGTTCAGCCTTTTGTGTTTTTGGCATGACTTGTGTTGGTAGGCAAAGATTATGCTAAATTGTCTGTTGTCCTACAATGTATCCAGCCACATGTTGTTTTTTAAGTTGAAAGCCATGCATTATGAATGCTGGACTAGAGAGGCATTGCGTTTGCAGCCTAGTCTGATAATTACTTGGCAATAAACTAGCCTAGATGATAGTTATTTTCACTTCAATAGCACTTCACATGGTGTGGTTGTCCTTGATTTGACAATCAGGGGCTAGCTCTATACATGTAGTAATATACAATTTGGTTTTCCCTTGACCATACTTGGTGTCATTTCAACTTTTATGCTTTCAATTAGTCGTGGTTATTATGTTTCAAGTCATTTTCATCTTCTTAAGACTCTATAGTTGTGGAGATCTTTGCTGAACATACGTTTTGTCAGAATACCGTTTCATCAACAAACATCACAGAAACATATTGGTTGGTGAAACATTATATAACAAATATTGAATACTCGGTATATGGTATTTGTCACAAAAATTATGATCAGGCCCTTAGCCTTTTTTCTGCCCGAAGGGAGTTTTTATTGTTTTTCCCACCATATTTCCCAGTGTCGAGGTTGCCATGTGCCCCCGTGTACCATGGGTACTGGACAACCGTGCCCAGTTGCTCCTGAAGATAGTGCTAAGTTATGCAAGTCTCATTCACCAATGCAATTTCATGCATATGGTTCAAAAGAGCACTATATAACAGGAAATGCCTGATCTTTACCCTTGCACGGGGAACTGGAACGCCCCAATTCTTCACTTCAGCCACATCATAAGGGCCTTAGAATGCCCAGAGGGTAGGGAGAGCAGCCACAAGGCATCATTTTGTTTGTATACTTCACCTCAAGAATCTCTTGACCCGGCATGTGATCCCAAAAATCCCATTTCTAATACATAAAACTTGGCCTTTATAGCAATTCCTGCACACAAATCACTAGTACTTTATAAATTTTTAATCATGAAGGTTTTGTACTCCTTAAACTAATTTACACTTCCCTAAATTACTGACATGTGTTTAGTACCGAACATATAGGCACATTGCAATGTATTATGGGATTAGTTCAAACCATCTCGGGGCTACTATAAGCAGGTTAAATGCACCCATTGTTTATTTCTTTGGGCACTTGCATGATCTAACCTTGGACTTGTCCATATTTACTGAATGTGAAAATGTTTTGCTTTTTCAATATTTTTAATGGTAAAAGTGTTAAACCCTAGTCTGTTATAATAATGGGGGTAAAATTTAAGCCCAAAGTTGATTGTCGAGGGTTGAAATCGGTTGTATATTAGTCGCGTTACATTGATGTGTATTTTAGTAATTATGTATAAAGTTGACCATTCTACAATACTCTGGCTCCACACCGACGAGTCATATTTGACAGTTGACAAAACACAGGTGATTGTCCTTGGACAGACCTGTAAATTACCACCACAGTATCAATACAAAAGGTTGGACCTGACTTCATAAATAATTTAGTTCAGGATATAGCACCATTTGCAAAGAGTGATGACAACACAAATATTATGGTGTAGTCTTAGACATTGACAATAAATGTTATTGAAAGTGAAACTATAGGCAAAGTAATGGCCCCAAATTAAGAGAATGAAGAAGTTAGGAGTTCATTAGATATCCCCGAGAAAAGAGGATCTAATTCCAAAATTTCAGTTGATTTTGATGAGGCAGTTTGATGTTATTAACAACAGTTTATATCGTCGGTGCCCAGAGGCCACTGTGGTTTATAATTTCTGTCCTTTTACGGACAGAAAATACAAAATGACTAACTTCCAGAGTAGATCGAATTTGCAAGTATGATTAGGCAACATGCAGATGATGTAAAAATCTCAACTCCTTTGGGTAAGGTCAAGGGGATGAGGCTGTGGATCACGAAAAGCCAATGTGTTGAAGTGTTGCGTTCATGCGATTATGACTTTCAAATTGCATGTTTATTAATAAATTACTGGTAAGAACAAAAAGAAGTAACCTTTTAAGTTAGCTTGGAAAAAGACTAGCTGAAACAAAGCTTGTTGGCCTAATAGAGAATTTTAAGCAATTGTGATAACAATTGTCATCATTATCATGGAACTTATATAGTAATTATACTGAGTATGTATGATGGAATATTCAAAGAGGTACAGATCTTTGATCTAGTCACCCTACTGTAATATAAGGTTCCGTAATATGCTAAATCAAGCCTAATTTAAGTCAGAACCTAGATTCATTAGGGCAGATTGTCCTTTTTAAGGACTCTTCTTGTTAAATTATGTTTCTTATTTAATTTGGCATTAGATATAGTGTAAAAAAACAAATGACTACACATAATGAGGCCATTTGTCTTTTCACACTATAGTTTATTGTTATATCAAATAAGAAACATAATTTCTACTACCTATTTCATTTTTACACTTGATCTGGAAAAGGAGTATTGCAATGGTGACGGAATGTTTTAGGTAGGGTTAAAAACCCAAGTTTGTTCCTGACATGTTACTCTTTGAAGTGTTAACAGAATTAAAAATAACAAGTTTACAGATTTTGAACAGAGAAATAAACCAAAGATTTAATGAATAGTACATTCCGCATTTAAAGTACTTGATGGATCAATTCACATTTTAGAGGGAAATGTATTCTATTGAGAGCTGTTATTAACATGATCAAAAGTATGGTGCGGGTTTTATTATTTTCCCGTTCTGTAGCATGCATTGTTTGAAAAAATCAAGTAGGCTACATGTATGTTTATAACTGCAAATGCTTACCTCAAAGCTACTTACAGGAAATAATCTGTTCTCAAAATGAGTCAAAAATGAAGATATTGTATGCCTACTCACACAAGAACATAAAATTTTTAAAGTAATAGATAAAGGCAGGGCCACTGTAAATCAATGCTAAATTAAGTTGTTGAAGGTTGGTTCATGGGATGATGATCTTGCATTTCTACCAAAAGTAGTAACCTATTAAGTTAGCTTGGAAAAAGGCTAACTGAATACAATAACTTGTTGGCCTAACTAAAGAGAATTTTATGTAATTAAAGCCATGGAGAGGATTGAAAACCATTGGCCTCACAACATGGAACTTAGTAACTATTTTCTGAAGTATGTATGATAGTAAAATTCAAAGCGGTATAGAGCATTGAATCATGCATATCCTACTGTTAAGTGTTCAGGTATCCAAAGAACAGCCTATCTCGAAGGCGACTCAGAGATTTTGAAATATAACTTTTTTTGTTGTGTGTACAGTCCAACCGCGTTTATCCGGACACGTCGGGACCGGCGCTCATCCGGATATGCGATTTGGCCGGATATGCGATTGATGCTCAACACAGGCTAAACAGTGGAGTCAAGTCGGGATTAGTGTGTGACAATGTATTTATTGCTATACAAACTGCAACACATTGTGAGTGTTATGAATGATTATTGACTGGAAATACAAATAAAACAGAAATTATAACCGCATTGGTTTTTGCATGTTTATTTCATTATTCTATTTGATATCTAAGTCCAGATCGATCTTCTGTCAAAATTCCTCACCTGGTCTGGATGGCCGATCATTTCCTATTTACTAGCGGGCGTGGTTATGTCAAACGACTGACATTTACACGCATCGTAAAGTTCCAGCCACAAAGAACAGATTTTAAATCATTAAATAGGCATCTAATCCTGTTGAAAAGCAAGAACTTCTACCGTACAAGCTCGTGTTACGAAAGCTGCAAAGATGTGCAAAATTTGGAAGCTGGGAATAGCCGATCAAGTTTGAGCTAATGACTTCCCGGGATTTGGACACTCCGTTGTTTGAAAGGTGTTTCTAGATATAGTCGCACATAGAATTTTAATTAAAAATTTTTTTTGGTTTAAAAAAGTTTCATTATCCGTTTTTTTTTTGATTTTATTGATGCTCATATCAGACCATTTAATAGGTGTGCTTAGATGGCACAATCAGTGTTTGTGTATGGGGTTTTTTTGTACGGTTACATTGACCGCGTGAAATATGTGCCATCGGGCCCGTGTTTCGGGCCGAAAAGTTTTTGATAGCGCATTTTTATCACGGTCATGGTGGCACAGCTATGATTTTTGAGGGATGTTGTCCGATTGACCCTCGTTGTAAGCGAGAACTTCCCCAGAAAACGAACCCAATAAAAGGATATGGGAAGCCCCTTACTTCCATGGTAAGTCCATTTATATATGTAGTAACAATTTTTCAACGGAAAAAAATAGGTGTTAACGAAAATAAGGAAAAAAATAGAAAAAATACCCCATGCAGGCCAATCGGCCGCCCAGTTCGCCGCCGATAATCGAAGATCCTGATAAATGGTGGCGGATAAACGAGTTTGGACTGTATTTAAGTTAGAAGCTAAATTCATTGGGCAGATTGGGCATTTTTATAAGGGCTATTCTTGTTTGGAATATGGTGCAGGGTATTTAACATTTCCATATCTGTGACAAATGAAGAAATGGATTTCCTTGGATTTTATCCTTCACTTTGGGAACATTGTTTTTTTTTTCTATGAAAATGTATGAGTGTAAGTTGGTATGAATGGTAATGTGTCTGTGTGTGTGTCTGTCTGCAACTTTGAACATGTGTGTGTGCATGTGCGTGTCTTGTAAATAAAAATTAATGTATAGACTTGACAATTTAACAAATCTATTTCTGAATTGCTAATTTTTTTTACCCAGTCATAAACAAAATTGTATTAATGTGCCATTTTCTATTATAAATAATAAATAAATGTACTTTAAATATGGATGTTGTTGTTGTCTTTGAATGGCATCATATTATAGGCTACTGCATCATTGATCTCTGGTTTAGTTTGGGTTGTGCAGTTGCTTTGAATAAAACAATTATTTTTCTTTCAAACTAAATTAAAAGGTGCCTCCCAAACATTTGAAATGTATGGAAAAAAGGTAACTTGCAAATGGTTCAGTGGGTGTTAAATTTTTTGCCCCCCCCCCCCCCACAACACAATTGTGTTGTATGGACTTATGTTATACCGCGGATAGGTGGGTGGGTGGGCAGGCGGATGGCCAGCAAAAGCATTAATCCACTCTACAGACTAAACTGATTACTCAATGAACTTTTAACATGGCACAGTGATAGAACATGTCAAGGTCATGTGCTGTATACTTTTTAAACCGGTTATGATTATTAATGAGCTCATTTGCATGTTTCATAAAATGTGATTAAACCACAGTGTGGAGGCCACCTTAATTAAAAGCTAGCACCATTACTGTTGCTCGTCCATAAGAGATATGCAATTCATTCAGATTCAAAGCAAAGATGGTAAGTAAACTGGGTAATAATGTGATACCTTTATCCTTGAAAAAAATCTAAACTTTAATTGATATCCAAAGAACATCACTAGTAGTCATCTAACTTACTGTGTACGTCTAATCTTCATTTGGACTGTTTTCATTGACTATAGTATTTTTCCACTAGTACCACTAATTGCAGATGCTGATTTTGTTGTATCCATTAGTACCTGCCATTTAGGTTAGCATATGCACCACAAGATGTATACCACCAGGCACCGTGGTGAGAAATGGGCACAATACCATAACCCCATGAATCATGATTCCTGATCTTTGTAGTTAAAGGTTACGATACGGCTATATACCCTTGACTCTCCGCTGTACCCTAGAAACACCAAGGTTAAGTTTGAAAAATATATCTCTATCCTGCATAGCAAATTGGTTATAATGTGCATAGGATGTATTGCCATAAAAATCTTCCATTCTATTCTTAGTTCCCAGTCTTGATAAGAGGTCAATTCTGCAGAGCTGAAGACCAAACAAAATCGCATCGAGATCCAACCCAAATCCAAACTTGTAGTCATTCCAGTCTCTGTAAAAGTCTGTTGAAACACAAAGCGATTTGGATAACATTACAGCCGCCCATATCAGTTTCCATATCACAAGTATACGTTGATGGTTCTATGTAATTAGGTGGGTTGATTATATATTGACCACTTTCATTATAACCATGAAGCAGAAGGTCTGAACAATCTCGAACTTTTGGTGGAATTCTGGTCTTCAGTAGGTCAAGCTGACTCTGCTGTAAGTTGATAACATGTGGCAATGTAGAGCTGATATTCTCCATAACCTCCTGTTGATTCTGGAGTATGGCTGTTTAATACCCTCTGTAGCATGGCTTCATTCATTTGTTATATGCAGTGTGTGAGTGACATCATATCCTCCTGTTGATTCTGAAGCACTGATGCAACCATGCCCAATATCTGGTTATGATTCTTGTTGACCAATCAGAACTGCCCTCTCCTTCGTAACATTTTGTAGTTGCCTGTCATGATTTTTGAAGGATGTTGATAATTTGATTCTGAGTGCCCTGATTTCAGTCAAGGAGCTTGCCATTCCAGTCAGAGTATTTGCCATCTGTGTCTGGGTGCTAGCTATACTATTCTGGGTGTTGTGGATTTCATTAAAGAGTAATTTCACGGCATCAGAGGATTGGCGATCTGAGACTGAGTGCCAACAATACTATTCTGGGTGCTCTGGATTCCAGTCAAGGAGTTAGCCATCTGTGTCTGGGTGCTAGCTATACTATTCTGGGTGCTCTGGATTCCAGTCAAGGAGCTTGCCATTTGAGTCTGGGTATTTACGATCTGAATTTGTAAGTGTTTTGATGCTGAAGGACTGTCTATCATCTGGTCTGTTTTCCATGTTGTGTCTGAAGCAAACTGGCCCATCTGAGTCGGGTGGCTGCTATTTGATCAAGACTGTTTTGTTTATGGTTAGGTTTTCGTTGTCACTCCTGCACCTATTCTGTTGGTGCTGAAGTAAGGTGATAATCTGATCCTGTTTGTTATTCTGATTTTGTAGCAAAGCTATCATCTGATCTTGCTTTCCTTGTTGAGTCTGAAGTAAGCTGTCATCAGACTCTGGGTGTTTACTATCTGACTCTGTGTGTCCTGTTGACTCTGAAGCAAGGTGATCATCTGGTCTTGCTTTCCTTGTTGACCTATAATCAAAGATGTCATCTGATTCAGAGCAGTTGTCATCACACTTTGTGTGGTATGTTGGCTTTGTAGTAGGGTTAACATCTGGTCTTGGTTCTCATCCTGTCCATGGAGTAGGTTTTCTACATCAATCTGGGTATCCTGTTGAGTTTGGAGTAAACGTGCAATGTGATTCTGTGAACTGGTTATTCCAGGTATAAGAGAAGCTGTCATAGTGGTAACATCAGTGACATTTTGCAGAAGGGTGAAGAAACTGTGGTAGTGCATTTGCTATCAGCAATGTTGCATTCTGCATAAGTTCCATTTGGACAGAGTTGATATTTCCATCACAATCACTTCCTTGACAAATGACTCCACTGATATTATCTTGACTATAGACAAGACTACCACTGAACAATGTCAGGGCTAGCAAAATGACTAAGATTGTACGTAAGGCTGCCATGTTGTTCCACTTGTACCTGACTTTGATTATTAGATAAAAAGGGTCTCTTGTCGCTTCACTAAATCGGCTTGCGGTGTGTCAATATATGATATATCTCCTGTTCACTTAAAATGAGCAATAAGTTTTCAAATTCACTTTCCTGGATTTTTTCAGATTTGAAAATGTTTCAAATTAAATAACCTTTTAAAATGATAGTATCTTCAATCCCCCTGGTGCATACTTAATTTTGACCTTTTAAAAAAAGCATTACTTTGTTCTGAAAGTATTTGTTTTTCATTGCTTTTTGCCCTGCGAAATTGCCAAATCTTTTAAAGTGTTTTCGGACAACTACAGACTTACTTCAACCACACAGGTCATACAATGAAAATACCCTATTTGAACTGTGTCCGGTTCATAGGTTATTCTTCTACTTTCAGTGATTCACTTTGGATTACAACAATTACATATATATTTCACAAACAAAAACAACCCGTGCTTTGTGCCATTTTTGCAATTGTCTACTACAGTGTTACGTGACTTTAATACTCTGTTATTGCCATGGTCTAAATATACAAAATTAACGAGGTAAAAAAAAAGTACAGTTCTTTGTACCTCAGGGGTTTGAATCTCCTCGTTTAAGAGGATTTCCCTTCCCTCGTTTATCAAATTTTGTTAGTGCCAAAATTTTAGCTTTTGTCTTTGATTTCGCCTGTTTTGGGCTTTTTACTTTCCTTTTTCTTTTTTTTCTTTTTTTTTTCCCTCTTTTGTCCCTATTTTGTCCAGGGCCTCCTTCGTCACATCCCCTGTAACTAAAGTGAATTGTGAAAGGTGATTATCATAGGGGCTTAGAAAATCCCAGAAATCCTAGCTTGCCACTAGGGTTGAAGGTTTCTGGTATGTCTTTAGCATAACCAGCCCGTAAAACGCATATACCCAAATAACCAACCCAATTTCTCTTCCATTTCATTCTCTCAACAAAAATAGTGGCTGCACTTTCCTGATCACTACAAGCAAGTTTATTTGTTACTCGTATAGGAGTCCCATTTCAACACAAACCAGATTAGCATAGAATATTTGATGAAATTTGCCTTTCAAAAATGGCGCAGGTATGATAAAGTTTTACAGAGCCCCTCAGATTGTCAATTAATTGCATTTCCTCCTATTTTAAACCTAATCTGACATACTCACTGATTTTTCAAACAAGGTTCACATGTCCTGCAATCTCATGTAACATATTCAAATTAATAAAGGTGTCAAAATAATCACTGGCCAAGATTCGCCTGAGTGTACACAGATTGAACCTCTGGTGACCCCTATGTGACACTTGACCCCTTGTGGAATTGTAGTGTCATTTCTGAATTGGGAAGTAGTATTCAATAGAAATTGTATGAAAGTTAATATTATCTGCCATCACAGTTTTTGCATGAATGCATGTTCAGATTTCATTGGGATTATGAATACTTGATGGGCATAAAATCAAATCTTGAAACAATCCATCAAGATTTTTCAGAAAATCATTTACTGTCACAACGTTCGCAGTGCCAGACCAAATGACAATTACTATGAGTACTTGAGAGTATTTAATTCTGACCAGGAGCTTTGTTCATTTTGGCCTGTCATTTATTAGATCTTGGTATCGGCAAAATCTCTTGTCTGCTTTTCAAATAAGTCAACTAAATTTCTGGGGGTCATGTAAGATTATATTTCACATGAGGTATTGCCTTGTGCATATATGAGTACTGTAGAAGTATTAATTCTGACGCCGGAGCTTTGGTTCATTTTGGCCTGGTCATTTATAGATCTGGTTAGCGGCAAATCTCTTGTCCTGCTCTGCATAAAGTCACTAAATTTCTGGGGTCATGTAAGATTAGATTCACAAAGTATTGCCTTGTCAGATATGAGTACTTGGATAATTATTTTAATTTCTGACCAGGAGCTTTGTTCCATTTTTTGGCCTGTCATTATATATCTTGGTATTTGCAAAATCTCTTGTCTGCTCTTCATAAAGTCACTAAATTTCCTGGGGTTCATGTAGATAGATTTCACATGAAGGTATTGGCTTGTCAAGAATAGTACTTGGAGAAGTATTTAAGTCTGACCCGGAGCTTTGTTCATTCTGGCATGTCATTTATTAGATCTTGGTATCGGCAATCTCTTGTCTGCTCTTCATAAAGTCACTAATTTTTCTGGGGTCATGTAAGATGAATTTCATTTCACATGAGGTTATGGCCTTGTCAGATATGAGTACTTGGAGAAGTATTTAATTCTGACCAGGAGCTTTGTTCCATTTTGGCCTGTCCCTTTATAGATCTGGTACGGCCAATCTCTTGTCGCTCTTCATAAGGTCACTAAATTTCTGGGTCGTCTGTAAGATTAGATTTCACATGAGTATTGCACTGTCAGATATGAGTACTTGGAGAAGTAATTTAATTCTGACCCGTATCTTGTTTTTCATTTTGGCCTGTCATTTATAGATCTGGGTTCGGCAAAATCTCTTGTCTGCTCTTTCAATAAAGTCACTAATTTCTGGGGTCATGTACGATTAGATTTCACAATGAAGGTATTGCCTTGTTCCATATATGAGTACTGTAGAAGTATTTAATTCTGACCAGGAGCTTTTGGTTCATTTTGGCCTGTCTTTATAGATCTTGGTATTGGGCAATCCTCTTGTCTGGCTCTTATAACATAAAGTCACTAATTTCTGGGGTCAATGTTAAGATAGATTTCAAATGAGGTATTGCCTTTCAGATTATGAGTACTTGGGAGTATTTATTCTGACCATGAGCTTTTGTTCATGCTGGCAGTCTTTATAGGATCTTGTATCGGCAATCTCTTGTCCTGCTCTTCATAAAGTCACTAAATGTCATTCTGGGGTCATGTAGATTAGATTTCACATGAGGTATTGCCTTGTCATATTATAGTACTTGAGAAGTATTTAATTCTGACCAGGAGCTTTGTTCTTTTGGCCTGTCATTTATAGATCTTGGTATCGGCAAACTTCTTGTCGCTCTTCATAAAGTCACAAATTTCTGGTTCATGTAAGATGGACCATATTACTATGATACTTTGAAAGTATTTTAATTCCACCAGAGCTTTGTTCATTTGGGCCTTTCATTTATAGATCGTGGTATCAAATCACAGCAATCTCTTGTCTACTCCTTCATAAGTCCATATTTCTTTTCGCTTGGGTCACGTAAGATTAGATTTCACATGAAGGTATTGCCTTGTCAGATATGATTACTTGGAGAAGTTTTAATTCCTGGACCGGAGCTTTGTTCAGGTGGCCTGTCATTTATAGATCTTGGTATCGGCAAACTTCTTGTCTGCTCATCATAAAGTCACTAAATTTCTGAGGGCATGGTAAGATTAGTTTCACATGAGGTTTGCCTGTCAGTAGAGATACTTGGAGAAGTATTTAAAATTCTGACCAGGAGCTTTGTTCATGCTGGCTGTCATTTTATAGATCTTGGGATCGCAAATCTCTTGTCTGCCTTCATAAAAGTCCTAAAAATTTTTTTCTGGGGTCATGTAAGATTGATTCACATGAGGTCTTGGCCTTTCAGATTGATACTGGGAGAAGTATTTAATTCTGGACCATAGCTTGTTCATTTTGGCCTGTCATTAGATCTGTGGATCCGGCAAATCTCTTGTCGCTCTTCATAAAGTTCCCCACCAACACCCCCCCCACCTACTTTCTGGGTTCTGTAAGATGGATCTCATATTACTATGAGTACTTGGATAAGTATTTAATTCTGACCAGGAGCTTTGTTCACAAAGATATAATTGGAACTGTCATTTATCGATCTTGGTATCATCAAATCTCTTGTCTACTCTTCCATAAAGTCACTAAATTCTGGGGTCATGTAATATTAGATTTCACATGAGTATTGCCTTGTCGATGTTTTGAGCTTTCTGATTCAAGAAATCTTTCACACTTCCATTCGTCTGCTGAAGAATTTCAAAGTGCTTTATGGTTGCACAGTGTGTAACAAACCAAATCAGTTTCCTTTAGGGGGGTATCCAAGAATGCAACTTTTCATGCCGCACATAATATGTTTTGTGCTCTATTTTGAAATCTTCTTTGGCCATGACCGAGAATAGAAATCTTGACAGTACACGTCACCACTGCAATATTTAGCCATGTCCTGTGAAATATTCTCATTTTTTTTGTTCAAAAACTTGCTGATTGGAGGTCCACAGATTTTTTACATTTAGCACATGTCAGTTCACTAGACTTAGCTTACTCCCAAGTTCAAGGATCAAATTTCAGTTTCCATCTTGATCTTTTGTGTATTTTCAGTTATTATACAATGACTTTCTGCAGTATACTGTCCCCATAGACTGCAGTACATAGCCCCGCCTATTCTTTCGTCAAATTTAGATTTTATTCCAAAATACTTAAGTAATAGTTTTTTCTAAATAAAACATCATGCCCCCAAATCCCTCAATAAGCTTTTAAAAAGAGATACGAGACATTTCGGAAAAAAAAGGATGCTACCAATGTTTAAATCACACCTAAAATATAGCCTATTAATATTATATAACATATATAGGGGGAAAATCTTAGGTTAACTCTCGTCAACCTGGGCATTTTTGTAACATGCCGGGGAGGAAGGGGTTTTACCGACCTCCTGTGGATTTTCCTTATTACACATCTGATTCCTATAAAATTTGTTACCACAGGATAGCTTATTTTTCGCTTCTTTTTTTTTTTTTTTGGTATATAAAAAAGTAACAAAAACATTCCCATTATGAACATCATAAGTTAAAGAAAAGGAAAATATTGTTTTTTTTTATGCTATCTCACATAACACAAATACAAAAAATGGATAGTACAAAACGCATTCAATATCTAAAATAACACAATTATTCTTAACTTACACAATACATACATTTACACACCAAACTAAACTAAAATTTGCTTACTCCCCCTTAAAATCCTATCTATCCAATGACAAATTATACCTCCCAGTCATATTTCACCATTAAACACCGCACACCTACATAAATAATCTTTTAAAGGGCAACGAAAGAAACTTTGAGGCACCCAAACCATTGTGTCGTATGACACTCAGTAAGATTTCCCGCCCTGCATTCCGCCACAGAAATTCCTAAAAGAGAGAAAAAGCGATTTGCTTTGCCTATAATTATAATGTAAAACATAGGCCTGAATTTCGTATTTTCTCCCTAACACGAAATCAAAAATTTTCACAATTTGTTGCACCAAAGAAAACATCCCTCCCCTCGCGCAATCCTCTCAGAATGTGATATTTTTTGATGGAAAGCCCTCCATCAGGCAAAAACAGTACTTTCATCAATTTTTTTTAAGGGAACCCGATATGCGAATCTCCTCGCGGACCTGTAATTTCAGTTCTCCAAATTTTAACAAAATACAAAATAGTTAGGAAAAATGAGAAATTCACCAACTTAGACCTACCACTATTATAAATACACACGTATTAAAATAAGGAATTTGAATACCCTAATATCAACCCCCTTTAGGGCTTAAAGGCTAGCACCACTAACTCTTGTTTTCCTTACTTGTTTCCTTTTCTGCTTCTTTTGGGGGCCAAGAGCGACTAACTAGACAATTCCAAAACACACAAATCCACCCCCCAACACCCCCATATAGCTTCCACCCCCTTCCTCCTAACACAAACACATCGAAAAAAATCAATTCACCCATCATAAGTTAAAGAAAGAGAATGAAAATAACAAATTTACTGACTCAAAAAAATCACTAAATGTTCTTGTTGTATAATAAGTCATTTCCTCATATAAAGCCCAAGCACATGAAAATCAATACTCCTGGCTCTTTGGCTTGCCTGAACTTTGTTTCAGCAGAGACTTAGTATCACTTTTTCCTTTCTGTTCCGCCATCTGTCTGGTCTGTCCCTGTCCGTCCATCCCGTTCACATGCTTGTGTATGATTTATTCCGTAAGGGCTACATTATGTAACTTGGTGGAAAGAAGAGTTCTAACCTGATGTATATTTTGTGCTCTATTTTGGAATTTCTTATGCCATGACCGCGAATATAAATCGTGACAGTAACATGTCACCACTGCAATATTTTTAGCCATTTCTTGTGAAATATTCACATCATGTTTTTTGTTACAAAAACTTGATGATGTGGAGGTTAAACGATTTTAATTAGCACATGTCGTTTCACTAGACTTTAGCTTTACTCCCCAAGGTCAATGATAAAATTTCAGTTCAAGTCCTTATTTTTTGTTTATTTTTTCAAGTTGATTTATACAATGACTTGCTGCAGTATACTGTCCCCCCATAGACTGGCAGTCATAATGCCTGCCCTATTCTTATTTCCTTTCTTCAAAGTGAGTTTTATAGTCAAAATATCTAGTAAATATTTTTTTTCTAAATACAACAGGCATGCCCCCCCAAATCCCTCAATCAAAGCTTTTAAAAAGAGATACGAGGACATTTCTGAAAGAAAATGGAATTCTTACCAATGTATAAATCACACTAAAATATAGCCTATTAACTATATAACATATATAGGGGGAAAATCTTAGGTTAACTCTCGTCAACCTGGGCATTTTTGTAACATGCCGGGGAGGAAGGGGTTTTACCGACCTCCTGTGGATTTTCCTTATTACACATCTGATTCCTATAAAATTTGTTACCACAGGATAGCTTATTTTTCGCTTCTTTTTTTTTTTTTTTGGTATATAAAAAAGTAACAAAAACATTCCCATTATGAACATCATAAGTTTAAAGAAAAGGAAAATATTGTTTTTTTTTATGCTATCTCACATAACACAAATACAAAAAATGGATAGTACAAAACGCATTCAATATCTAAAATAACACAATTATTCTTAACTTACACAATACATACATTTACACACCAAACTAAACTAAAATTTGCTTACTCCCCCTTAAAATCCTATCTATCCAATGACAAATTATACCTCCCAGTCATATTTCACCATTAAACACCGCACACCTACATAAATAATCTTTTAAAGGGCAACGAAAGAAACTTTGAGGCACCCAAACCATTGTGTCGTATGACACTCAGTAAGATTTCCCGCCCTGCATTCCGCCACAGAAATTCCTAAAAGAGAGAAAAAGCGATTTGCTTTGCCTATAATTATAATGTAAAACATAGGCCTGAATTTCGTATTTTCTCCCTAACACGAAATCAAAAATTTTCACAATTTGTTGCACCAAAGAAAACATCCCTCCCCTCGCGCAATCCTCTCAGAATGTGATATTTTTTGATGGAAAGCCCTCCATCAGGCAAAAACAGTACTTTCATCAATTTTTTTTAAGGGAACCCGATATGCGAATCTCCTCGCGGACCTGTAATTTCAGTTCTCCAAATTTTAACAAAATACAAAATAGTTAGGAAAATGAGAAATTCACCAACTTAGACCTACCACTATTATAAATACACACGTATTAAAATAAGGAATTTGAATACCCTAATATCAACCCCCTTTAGGGCTTAAAGGCTAGCACCACTAACTCTTGTTTTCCTTACTTGTTTCCTTTTCTGCTTTTTTTTGGGGCCAAGAGCGACTAACTAGACAATTCCACAACCACACAAATCCACACCCCAACACCCATAGCTTCCACCCCCTTCCTCCTAACTACCCATCGAAAAAAAAAAATCAATTCACCCCATCAAATAAGTTAAAGAAAGAATGAAATACAAATTTACTGACTCAAAAAAATCACTAAATGTTTCTGTGTAATATAGTCATTCCCATCTATAAATCCCAAAGCACATGAAATCAGTCTCCTGCTTCTTTTGTCTTGCCTGAAACTTTTGTTCAGCAGAGACTTAGTCATCACTTTTCCTGTCTGTCCGTCCACTCTGTCCTGTCCTGTCTGTCCGTCCATCCACGTTCACTGCTGTTATGATTTTTATATCCGTACGGGCTATACGCCTGATGTAATTTGGTGGAAAGAGAGTTCTCGACCGATTAGATTTTGGGGTAAAATATTTCTAATTAAGTATCTAGTTGGGCATAATTTATGAAAAGGCTTGTGTACAAGTTTCTCCTGGTTTCGTAAGGGCGTATAATCATGATGTGAGTTACTTGGGAAGGAAGCAGGCTGAGAGTTCCGACCTGATTAGATTTTGGGTGTAATTCGGGCAAATTAGGTACGTGCAAATGAGCTAATTAATAGGCAAAAAATTTTTCTTGATGCGATTGATCTAATAAAATATTTGGTAACTGCTGTATCACCTGAAAAAGTGCATTGGATATGCAAAATTCCTTCACTACATGTACACCTACTATGTTCTACATCTTTTGTACGTGAATCATAATTAGGTCAAAGTACATGTGGGCCATTAAAGGGCATTTTGTACGCATTTTGATCTAATTAAATATATGCGTAATTGCTGTATCGCTGAAACGTTGGATATGCCAAATTCCTGTGCTATATGGAAGATTGTCTAATGCCATAAATCTATTGTGTGAGTCATAAATAGGGAAGTATAGATATTATAATGATAATCGGGTGCTACTACTAAATGTCTCTTAGTTATGCCTCATGTTGGGGACTTCTTTATGATTATATTGCCGAACACATGAAACAATGTTTGTGACCCCCAGGGTGGTGTCAAATGAAAGTGTAGAAATAAGCATACTATCATACAAACCCAGGGGTGCTACTCCTAAACGTCTCTTAGTTTAGCTCATGTTTGGGACTTTTCATGATTAAGATCTCCACAATGGAATGTTGTGCCCCCTCGGTGTAGTGTCAAATGAAAGCGCAGGAAATAAATAGAATACTAGAAAAAAAAAAAAAAAAAAAAACAAAAAGCAAAATTGGGGGTGCTAACTCCCTAAACTCTCTTATGTTTTCTCAATTTTAAAATATTTTGCCTTGTTTTTATGATCAAAATGTATAGGCCCACAAACCTTGGTGGTGGGTGTAGCTTGGGGCTATCTTGGCTAGCTTGGGGCTAGTCAATGATATTCAGAGGGTCTTCAAAACTATTTGAGTATTGAGATATATACTATTTGATTAAAGATATTTGTAGTTTGATTTAGGTTAGACATCTGACCTTCAGTACTATTCTGTTGGTTCTGAAGTAAGGTGATTATCTGATCTTGTTTGTTATTCTGATTTTGAAGCAAAGCTATCATCTGATCTTGCTTTCCTTGTTGAATCTGAAGTAAACTTGCCATTTGACTTATGCTATATGCCATCGTACTCTGGGTGTTTGCCATCTGATTTAATTTATCTTCCATCTGACTCTGTGTGTCCTGTTGACTCTGAAGCAAAGTAATCATCTGATCTTGCTTTCCCTGTTGACCTATAATCAAAGACGTCATCTGATTATGTATTAATACTATTTGATTCAGAGCATTTGTCATCACATTTTGTGTGTTGTGTTGATTTTGAAGTAGGGTTAACATCTGGTCTTGGTTCTCATTCTGCCCATGGAGTAGGTTTTCTACATCAATCTGGGTATCCTGTTGAGTTTGGAGTAAACTTGCAATGTGATTCTGTGAACTGGTTATTCCAGGTATAAGAGAAGCTGTCATAGTGGTAACATCAGTGACATTTTGCAGAAGGTGAAGAAACTGTGGTAGTGCATTTGCTATCAGCAATGTTGCATTCTGCATAAGTTCCATTTGGACAGAGTTGATATTGCCATCACAATCACTTCCTTGACAAACGACTCCACTGATATTATCTTGACTATAGACAAGACTACCACTGAACAATGTCAGGGCTAGCGAAATGACTAAGATCGTACGTAAGGCTGCCATATTGTTTCACTTGTACCTGACTTTGATTATTAGATACAAAGGGTCTCTTGTTACTTCACTGATTTGGCTTACGGTGTGTCAATATATGATATATCTCCTGTTCACTTAAAATGAGCAATAAGTTTTCAAATTCACTTTCTGAGATTTTTCAGATTTGAAATGTTCAAATTATAACCTTTAAATGATGTATAATATATCCCAGTTGCATACTTATTTGACCTTTTAAAAAACATTACTTTGTTCTTAAAGTGTTTGTTTTTCATTGATTTTTGCCCTGCTAAATTGCCAATATCTTTTAAAGTGTTCTGACAACTACAGACTTATTTCACCACACAGGCGCTAGGCCATACAATGGAAAAATACACCAATTTGACCTGTTTCAGGTTCATAGGTTTCTTCTATTACTTCAGTGATTTCACTTGGATTGCCACAATTACATATATAGTTAACAAACAACCCTTCTTGTTCCATTTTTCCAATTGTCCTGCATTGTGTACGGGACTTATATTTCGCTCTGTGTATTGCCATGGTAACAAATTCTAGAGAGATATAGGCTCCATTACCAGCCATGTATACCCAGATCCTAATAGGGTCTACACACTGCTATGTGCCATTTTGCAATGTCTTCCAGTTGTGTATGTGACTTTAAACTCTTGTTAGTGCCATGGTACAAATATACATAATTATGATGGGTACAAAAAAAGTACATTCTAGTTAATATTAAGTGGAATTTTTGAACAGTTTTGAAATATCAAGCATTACAACAACTATTACTACCGTGCCCGGACATGCATTTGTATGTTACATCTATACGTACGGTGGTTTGGAGCAACAAACGGACTATGGGTTTTGGAAAGGTTGGGACAAATTAGGTATCATACGAAGCTAAGAATCTAGAATCCATTTTGTTAGATTTATATTTATGAACGGAATTCTTCAACGACAATATAAATGACTGAAACTAGATAAAAATCTGTCAATGGATACGCCTTGCTTTTAAGATTAGGATTACATGTTAAAGACTGGACAGGGGTCCTATGTAAATTGTGACGTGTACTAATTGAATTTGGCATGAGGTGAGGAAATCATAGTGTGTACACAAAATCCCTATAACCGAAAATATGCTTCTGGCATGCTATCTCAAAATTGCAACGGAAAAGTCGGTAATAGTTTGTAATGAAGATAACGACCAGAGCAACTGGATCAAAGTGGGCGTGTGTGTTTTTTGAGTTTTCAAATTCAGGGGCATGGTAAATACTCATGAATGTAGGTGTATATTCCCAGGTCACTTGTAGGACAACCTAGGTTCCGTAAATATCTCAGTCGGTGTGGGACATATAGTTCAGGCCAGGCATCGCAGCACACACACATCACACACACATCCCCCCACATCCGGCGCCCACACAGACGCACACACTAACGCACCTACAAACGTCACAAACGTACACACTAACACACACATACCGACAAGAATGTACATGTGTGGAATACCCCCACAAAGTTGTGTGTTTTTTGTGTATAATCGGTAACATACAACATGCATTGTGGGGTTATTTGTAGGTATAGCTTCATACAGGTGTGATTATGTTGGTATAAGTTTTTACACCCCTCGACCCCTACGACAGCCAATATACAATCATGTTAACGCTGTTGGGCACCCTAGCTTAGACCTATACCTACCCCCCCTATAGGCCAAAAACCAGCATTTGGCAAGATATTCAGGGTGGGCGTACTCCCATAATGACAAACACGCCCACAATGTATCGTGTACCGATATTTACGTCCACAATGTAACTCTGTAAAACATGTGCACATCCAGACATAATCTTCCTCACACACCCCCATGGCACAATCACACCCGCGCGTTAACAAACATACACCAAACACACACACAATCAGTTCGCACATACAGATATCCAAACAACGCACATGTAAATCCCAGTCGGTGTGGGACACGCTTTCTAGATGTGAGGTCAGTACATCATTCACACGCTCCACTGTGGCCGGCCTTACGAGCACGCACTCGCACACCACACAAAGAATATTGTTAAAACGCTTTTTACATACATGTAAAAACACATTACCACACGTGCACGCAAGACATGTTTTTTCCACACGTGCATCAACACGCCATACAAGCAACCCAATCTTACACAACAAATTGACTACAGACATAAACCCACCAATGCCCATAACAACACAAACAACCCGTCCATACAAAACACCATGAATGAAGACATCCACACCTACACAGCACATACAAGCAATCTAAATGCACGCACCTACAGACATGCACCACAATCACACACGCACAAACACACCCACATTCACACAGCGCACAACATTACACGGGCACGCAGCACCACAAGCGCACAAAAACAAATGCAAGGAATCTTAAAACACGCAACCTACAGACATAACCGCACCCCCCCACAAACCACTTTTTACATTGCCATACGAAAACCCACATGGCATGGCAGACATACTCACACGCAAGCATGCACATAAAATTTCACACATGCACCTACAGGACATGAATTACCACACGCACCTACACCACCATAAACACACCGTATAATCGTATCAGCACGCACGCAAACCGTACAACACACAGAAACACGCACATACCAAATGAACGTGCACGGAGACGACACGTGAACAGCTTTACGCGCTCATACAAGCAATCACATCAAACGCAACCTAAAGACATGAACACAAACAATCACACAAACTGCACTCTAAAGACATAAACATATCACACCACGCGCCTACAAAACAAACACATCACACACGAACCTACAGACATAAACGCACCAACCACACACAACACACGCACATACAAAACCACACAACCCAAAAACCGCCACATACAAAGCCACAGGCGCAACCCACATGAATGTTCACACGGCACCTACAACATAAACACAATTTCGCACGCGCACACAACAAAAACAGAAACACGCACATACAAACGTACGCGAACGGAGACACCCACACGCACAGTCACGCACATGCCAAGAAAGGAAATCTCACACACGCAACTACAGAACATGAAAACAATGCACAACAATCACAACGCGACCTAAACAGACAAAAAAACAATCACACACGCAAAACACACAACCCACATTCAAACGCACAAAAACACGTGCAAGAAGTCAACACATGCGCACGCCCCATAAAGGAAAGCGAAAAACCAAAGACATGCACACACGCACACACAAACACGAAAATACAAAACCAAAACACAACACCAAAAAACAAAAGCCAACACGCGCACCCCACATGAAATTAACACACGCAACCTTACAGACAAAACAAACACACTTATCGCCGACGCGCACATACCAAACACACAGAACACCAACCATACAAAAGCAAGTGAACGGAGACACCCACATGTGCACAGACACGCACATGCAAGAAATCTCACACACGCACCTAACGACCTGAACACACACGCACACAATCACATACGGACCTACAGACACCAAAACAATCACACACGCACAAACACACCCACATTCACACAGCGCACAACATTACACGGGCACGCAGCACCACAAGCGCACAAAAACAAATGCAAGGAATCTTAAAACACGCAACCTACAGACATAACCGCACCCCCCCACAAACCACTTTTTACATTGCCATACGAAAACCCACATGGCATGGCAGACATACTCACACGCAAGCATGCACATAAAATTTCACACATGCACCTACAGGACATGAATTACCACACGCACCTACACCACCATAAACACACCGTATAATCGTATCAGCACGCACGCAAACCGTACAACACACAGAAACACGCACATACCAAATGAACGTGCACGGAGACGACACGTGAACAGCTTTACGCGCTCATACAAGCAATCACATCAAACGCAACCTAAAGACATGAACACAAACAATCACACAAACTGCACTCTAAAGACATAAACATATCACACCACGCGCCTACAAAACAAACACATCACACACGAACCTACAGACATAAACGCACCAACCACACACAACACACGCACATACAAAACCACACAACCCAAAAACCGCCACATACAAAGCCACACGCGCACCCACATACATGAATTCACACACGCACCTTACAGACATAAACAACTTATAATCGCACGCGACATACAAACACAGAAAACACCACATACAAACGTACGGAACGGAGACAGGGGACACCCCACACGTGCACAGGCACGCACATGCACATGCAATCTAACACACGCACCTAAAGAACATGAAAGCACACAATACCATACGCACCTACAGCAAAACAATGCACATGCACAAACACAAAACACATCAAACACGCACAAACACACGTGGCACGCAGTCATACACGATGCGCACGCACATGCACTCTAACACACGCACCTACAGACAAACGCATACACGCACACACAAAACACGGCACATACAAACCCCACACACAAAAACGCACATACAAAGCACACGTGCACCCACAGACATGAATTCACACAACCTACAGACAGACACAGGAAAACCGCACATACAAACGTACGTGAACGGAGACGCCACCCCACACGTGCACAGCACACACACTGCAGCAATCTCACACACGCACCGACAGACATGAACACACAAGCAACCAATCACATACGCACCTACAGACAAAACAATTATACTCGCACACGTACGCGCACAAAAAACACACACAAACCGCACATACAAAGGCCGTGCACTGGAGCACCAACACATTGACAGCACGCACATGCAAGCAATATCACACACACGCACCTACAGGAACATGATGGAAAACTCACACAAACGCCACAATCCACAGACGCCACCCATACAGACAAAAACAATCACCACACACGCACAAACACACACCCACATTCACACACGCACAAAAACACGTGCACGCCAGTCAACCACATGCGAAAGCACATTAAAGCATCTAAACACCACACCACTCACACAATAGACAGAAACGCAAATAAAACGCACATACAAACACACAAACAAAATAACACGGCCCATACAAAGCCACGCTGCGCACCCCCAGACATGATTTCACACATGCCCTACGACATAAACGGCATAATTCTCTTCTACCCTTTGCATCTGAATGATGTTTAAGCGCCCTCATTTTTCACCTTCCGTACCCTCCCCTCGTACTACAACTTTGTTTTAGCCCTTCAATTAAAAGTGCGGCCCAACAGCCGTTATCTGTGCATTTCTGGTGTGGGATAGGTGAATAGGTGAGTGTGTGGCGGCGTCCTGTTTGGAGAATCTAAGCTTGGTGTGTGTGCGTCGTTTAAACAAGTACGTACGAATTGGATATGGAAGGAATTTGTTTGTTTTGAAGGGACAAATATTTTTAATGTTATGCTGTTTTTTATTGAAAGGACGTTCCATGTTCACCATGGTTTGTTAGGTAATATGTTAATCGTTTTGTGATATTTTCAGGTTTTTTTAAAGGCAATATAGCCTATGTTAATCGTTGGTACCCCCTAGTAAGGAAGGTGGGCGGGTGTACTGTAAAAAATAACCGTCATTTACTGATCCTGTAATTGTTGGAAACTACGGGAAAACTGCTGTGATTTTTACTGGCAAAGCCCAGTGAATTCTCATACTTATGTCATTCACACGTGCATTTAAACCATGAAATTTGCTGCCGGGAAATGCCCCGTACTTTGACAAAAAAACGAACTTTCCAAACAACAATGTTTTGGCGATATGCCAAAAATCCTGTAAAAACAGCATTTGATCTTCTAGTCTTTAATCTCAGAATTCTTGAGGCTTTTGCCCGTCACTTTGCAGTAATTGTCTTCTCGCAGATACGAGTTATTAAACATGACCGGGACCGAAAAAATACATTTTTTTGCAGTGTGGTTGCCACCATGCAGCATATATTTGAATACTAGTAAACCGGGGGTAGATATAAGGGGATGGTATATTATATGTTGAAGCCCCGCCATTGATTTAACCCACATTTTTTTAAATTCCAATGCTCATTTTGTTTCTAACATTTGCTATATTGGTTAATCATAACAACTATAATTACTGTTCTTTTTTGAAAATACGTTCAAAAACAACAGAAAAACATGCATATTGTTATATAATCGAATTTACAAGTTTTTTTTCTTCTTAATTTAACCTCGTCTACCTGAGCCATTTTTTGTAACAAACTCCCGAAGGGGGGTGTTAGTTTACACTGTGATTTTCGTACTTCCACCCTATTCCTGTAAATTTGGTACCAAAGGATAGCTTTAGAGTTTCTTCTTCCATTGGTATCGAAATAAGTACTAACATCCCCATTAATGGGAACGTCACCATGACGTCATATGTTTGATGAAAGTATGAAATACTGAATATAGGGGTGAAAATTTGAATATTTCGGCAATTTTAAGCAATCAAACACCTATTTTGCCTAAAATGATGTCATTATATAAACCTAAAGTGATTTCCCATCAAGTAAGAGTCAAAAACCGCATGAAAATCTGTTTTTCCCTAAACCTTTTTGGTGAAAATTGAATTTTCCACTGTTTGGTGTCTATGGAAATGGCAGTTTTGCTGACATGCGAACTTATGACGATCTTGTGGATGTAATACTAGTTGTTGGTACTTATTTGGTATCAATGGAAAGAGGGAGGACCATTCTATCATTGGGTACCAAAATCAAGTTGTCTGTGATGTTCCTGTGTTGTGTTAGGCATGTGGTACTAAACTTCTCTCCGGAGGGGGGGGTGGTTACCCACCCCCCCTATCGACTCACTTTGGGATCACCCCTGTATCTTACCTATATACCCCCCCCCGGTGGATCGTTGGTTTTTTGGATTAAAGGAGCGGAACATGTCCAATTGGTCCAATTACATTAAATAATTGGCAGCCAAAAAGGGGTTTTTAGCAAGCCCCGGGGAAAAAACCTGAAGGGGGGGTGGTACCACCCCCCCCCCTTCTGGTAAGACTAGGGTTAACACACAAATTGGCAAATTAGTAAAATTTAAGGCCAAAAGACAGACAAAATGTTAATGTTTTGAAGATACATTGTAGAAAAAACATTTCAGACCATCCCCTACAGAAATCATATTTAATGTTTTGTTAAAATAGGCCTATACGCAAACTTCAAATTGAAGGAAAAGATAATGAATATCACTGAAAACGTCGAATTGCTTTATAATACGCCGGTATTGATATAGACAGGCGAATTGACGAGCAATTGTAATGAAACGAAAATTAATGACGCAAGGTGAAATACGATGACACAATGTGAATATCGAATAATGAATTGGTTTGCCTTGTTGCAGCGATTCAGATTTTAACTGAACAATTCCTTTGTGTTTTTTATTAACATCAAGTACACAAGTGCGAAATTAACTGGAAAACCATACAATATACCAGTAAATATGTAACCTATAAGAAATGGTTTTGCCGTTTCCTTTTATTTATTGCTAAATTGAAGCAACATACTTCTAAAATAATTTCGATTGATAAATACCGTATTTGGTGTGACTTCTAGCAAATATGAAGATATGAAGAATATAAGTTTGTTTTTTTTCACTTCTTGTAGGAAAGATCTACTCTTGATTTGTGTATTGTAAAGACCATGTGGAGCAATAATTACAATTTTCACATTCCTTTAACCCTCATCTTAGTTCAACATGTTAAAACTAAACATATTTCGCTCTTGTTAGCCAATAAAAATAGTCCTTTCTATATCCTTGTTTAATCTTTGAACATATAATTTTTAAATAAGAAATTGATCAAATTAGGTTTAGTGCAGGTTTTAGAATGATAACATGTGCAAAAGCAACGAAATTAATCCTATATCCTGTGCTTTGAGTTCATTTTATAATTATAACTTATACCTCAAATTCCATTCAGGACAAGGAATTCGCTGTGTTTGTAAAAAACGCAAATTGACACAGAATTTTGCTATGCGACAAGTCATTCTAAATTCAAAATCGTCATAATTTGGGTTTTTACCTCATTAAGCTGAATTTTGAATTTTGTGAATCCCCTTATGCTCGTGCATTATCTGTTTTTGTTTTTTCCTTTTAAACATATTATTACATAGACAAAATACTTAATGTCTCTATAAGTAGCATACATAACATTAACATAACATAGATTGATTTTCATTTATAATTATTACTAGTATCTATTTCTTTTTTATGTTAACACAATCTTCTGGTCATGTCATATGTTAATAAAAGGCCCTCACAAATTAATGAGATTTAGGTGTAGGCACCCATAACTGGAACAGGTTTATGACTTCCGGAGAAACTTATTTCTTCCCGGAAGAATGTAAGAAACTGAAAAAGGTTTCTTCCAGTTTCTTCAAGAACAAACTGGGAGAAATAGGCAAGTGTATTATGAACAATAAATTCACCACATTCGTCTGTTTTGCGCATCAATCACCTTAACAGACAACCTGTATTTCAAAAATCTGTTTTTTTTTTTCAATTAATTAGAAGTGTATCCCTTGCAGGTTTATAGTATTTGTTCACATTTTGTTTTGTCTTGCAATAAAAATATATAAGATGATAATGGTAACCTTTTTTCCAAATCTTTCTAAATGCACGCCCACATTTAGCTAAGTATTACATTTAAAATTGCGGATGCAAACATTTAAAAATCTTGTATGGCCATTGTTATTTTAAAATACAAATCAAAAAGTATAGCGACCATTAAAAAATTGTTGTTTTTTGCATGTGTGTTTATAATACAGTCTAACGTAGTATTGCTTTAAATGGGAAGAACCTGTTTTATTTTCAGGGAGACTATAAATTTATTTTAGAAAATTGAAGACTTTTTAAGCCTTACAACGAAATTTCCTTTGCAACTCCCTGAATATTTATATCTCTCTGGTGTAAAAAAGCTCCATAATATGCACATAATTAATGTATTTGTTATTAGTGTGGGCTACCTGGTTAATTGCGAGTTTAATTATTCAATAGCAGGGGTGGGGGTGGCTCCCCAGAATGGCTATTTTAAATTCAGGATATTTCAATCATTTAATTAAAACCAAGAAAATGTCATGCCTTTGCATTAAAACAGAAGAATTTACCAACAGAAACCTGTTTCTTCAATGAACAAAACATGGTTTTTCCCAACCTGCGAAAGAAACTGGCGAACCTTGGAACGAGATGGATTTAGTTGTGTTAAAGGAACATTAGTATACTCTTGTGGCCCGCATTATGGGACTTAGATCTAGGCACCTCAAAATGAAGTTGTAATTTAGGTATTAAATCCATTATAAATATGTATAAAGGTGCCATGCGATATTTCAAAGCATCGGGAAATGTTCTTAATAAGTGCAAACAAATTTAATTTTGATTAGATTATGTTTCAAAACATGCACAAGAAATACAGGTCGAATTTTGGTATTTACTCCAATAACGAAATTAAAATGTTGGTACTAGAATAAAGCTTAATCATAATCTTCCAGATGGGGATATTATTGATGGAAACTTTACATTTTGTCAACTTACAATCAGTGCCTTTATTTTAGGGACACGATGAGGAAATGTACTAGTGTCGTACATTAATTGTGATATATTTAGATAGAAAATAAAACAATTTAGCCATTTTCATATGGAATATATGTCAGTGGGGAGCCCATCCAGATATTTGTCATTTTTAAAACTATATTAGTATCAAATGATCTTCATCTCTATTATGAGGACCTGTCCATGTAACTCGTATAAACCTTTTGCACATTTACACAACAGCGGGTCATCTTTGGACAAGTTTTAGTTGGTTATAAGGTTTTACTACTTGTATTGTCCAAAGATGTGAAACTTTCGCATTTTGTGGTTATATGTTTTACCCCATTTAGATGTAACAACGTGTTCACAAGTGTTTTAGTATGTATAAAGGTCTACTTAAAATAGGAATACACGTAAATGATTTACTTAAACAATACAGGTAATATGTGGTTAGCACTTCTTTAAAGTACATTTTATTATTTACGTTCAAATTTTTTTCCCAAAACCCTCCCATCATTTTCAATGGCTTTTTCTAAATAGGAAGAATGTGACTTCGAGTGGAGCAAAAAACTACAGATCCATAACCGTGTACCCAATATCATTAACACCGTCTGTCTTCAATTCTTTACATAATTTATGGTATGAAGAAGACAACATTTAAAAGAGAATCGTTTGCAGTGCCGTAACCAGTGGGGGCCGGGGTTGGCCAAGCTGCCCCCCGGGACACCCAAAAATCGGGAAGTGGTGTTCCAAAAATGGTAATGAAAAAGATGGAAGGAAGAGAAAGAGAAAGAAAAAGAGGGAAAGAGAAGAAGAAAGGGAAAAAAAAAGGAAAAGAGGTAAAGAGAAGAAATAAGGAAAACAGAGAAAGAAAAAGAGGGAACGAGAAGGGAAAGTAAGAGGGACAGAAGTAGAAAAGCAAGGTGGACGAGATGGTTGCCCCTGCCCCCCCCCCCTTCCAGAATTTTTGAACCAACTGGAAAAAAATACTGTCTACCCTGCAGCGTATCGATCCCCGGGGAAATTGGCGAATGAAAAATCAGGACTTCTTGATTCTTGCCCCCCTGAGGCTCAGGTCTGGTTTCGCCCCTGATCGTTTGAGAACGAACAACACCAAACCAAAAACGTCGAATGCTGTGGGCGTGATAAATACATAACATCATGTACATACATACCATCTACAACATACTACATACATACATACATACATACACAATACCCACCCCCACATATACAGACATGCGTTTTCTCGCGAACGGCAAAACACCCTTCAGCATTTCAAGCCCATGGAATAAATAAATTCAATCAAAACATTCAGCTGTGAGATTAATCGAGGTTATGCAAACCAGTGGTGATCAACTTTCAGATTCTACCTGATTTAGCTATAACCGAGGCAGCTTATAGTGATGTTGGAACTGGATATTTACTTCGGTTTTTTCCTAACCTTGTACGTCCTGGGTTCAATAACAAGCCATATATCATTTTTGGCGCATCCATGTCATATGCTTTATATTATTGTTTCGTAGGGACACTGGGGGTCAGTATACTTTTATTTGGCCTGTATGTGACTGATGTCGTGATGGATTTTTGTTCGCATGTGGCAATTTGGGCTGGTAAAAATGCAAATTACTGTAATGTTTGTGTTTGCCCTTATTTTTTGGTGTAACAGTAATATATATTTGTGTTTAAGATGTTTTGGTGTAAAAGATTGGTTTAAATAAATTGTGATTTATTTTAAATGGTAGTTTTGGTTTCTTACCTCTGACTTTTTCAACAATATGTAACAAGATCATGTTCTAGTAGCCTATTTAAAGATTGTCGGGGAAC